>AXCO02007529.1:0-17092 GCA_000473525.2 Anopheles melas | reverse complement strand
CCATTATTGGTACATTTACCCTATACATGTACAGAAACAACAAAACAAATATTGATATCTTCAGATTATTACATAAACATCTAGCTCGGTTATTAACGACATTGTATGCGTACGGCTTCCAACTCGCTTTGTTGATGTTAAACTTGCTAACGCCGATTGCAATGTGATTAAGCTCCGTATCGTAACTTGTGTAGTATGTTTTATAATACCGGAATATGATCATACACGACTCTGGCCGCTTGTGGCGCAAACAGTTTAAATCTTGCGTTAGCGTAAATTCGATGAAACGAATCGTATTATCCGCTCGCAGTATTATTTCTTCGTCTGTGTAACAGGTGAAAAATGTCATGTCGCTCAGCGTGATTGGAAAGTGCATCAATTCATCCTCACCGTTGCAATTGTATAGTTCAATCCTAACAGCATCGGCAGTTCTGTTGACACAACCGACTGTGCACCCGAGACGGTCGGGTTGCACATACGAGACGTAAAGGGTAGAACGCGATACGCGAAGGTTGGACACCTTGCCACAAACGGCAAATGGTTTGAATTGGGCGACAGGCCACCCGCCCAGATACTGGCGCAGAGAGCAATGGTCCCACATCGTTTCCGTGCCGAAACAAAGCACCAGTGTACCGGAGATAATGGTAAGGAAGAATGGTAGCTTCATTACTCTGTAGCAATTGGTGATGTACTGAGCAAGTAGCGAGAAAGCTGGAGAAGTTTATATGGTCAGAAGGAAGCATATCTTCAGAGGCATATCTCAAGGGATCGATTAAGAAATGTGTGTTGTAAGACAGTTCGCGTAATCCCTAAGTAATCGCTATACGTAAAATATATTCATTGTTATATGCATGAGTGCCTCAACAATGAAGTCTTGATCTAAATGGACAGCTTGTGTGCCTTACGTTTGATGAATATTTCAATTGGATTATATAACAACATAACATGATTGTGATCTAAAAAATTATACGGTTTTATATTTTAAAATAATTTCTGTATTTATTGCGTTGAGAATAATGTTTTTGTTTACGCGTGTGTATGCTTGACACATCGAAACACACAAATCATCAAACTTATGACCATCATTACATCCGAAAAGTATCTTAATTTTAGTGCTTTATTTTTTAAACCCATTTTCCAAATGTTTTTGTTGACGCCGAGATCCATGTTACCTTTTGCCCGGAATTGTCTGAGCTCGTCCAGCGATTCAAACTGCATTTCATACTTCGTTATACGTATGCAGACAACGTTCGCACGGTGTAGACAGGTAAGGTTCGGCTTGAGGTGTAGCTCGATCCGCAGCTTTCCGTGCTGCCCTCTGGTAACAAACAGTTCGTCTGTGTAGTCCACCATGAACTCCATATCAGTTAAACTGATCGGCAGGGTGAAGGAGTCCGCACCCTTGCCGCACGCATAGATGCCAATGCGGAATGCGTCATTCGTTTTATTCACACAGCCGATAGTGCACTGTGATTCGTTCAGGCCCACGTTTGTGATGGTATTTTGAGCATCCTGCTCGGTGAAATTCGTTAAGGTGCCGCACAGCGAAAACGGTTGAAAAAACTCCACATATTGTCCGGAAAGGATGGTGCTGTACGAGACGCGACTACCTTGGTACGTGTCAGCCAAAGAGGCCGAAGATAGTAGCAACAGTGTTGGCAACAGTAACAACTCCATTCTGGTTGTACACATTATGGAACGCTGGAAAGCACGGTAAGAGTATTATATATGCTTTTAAGTACTTCGAATACTCCCCTCAGGGAGTAATTTGTGTGGTACCATCGACTGTTTTTTGGTAATTGTTTCTAGTTCCCGTTCGTGACTCAGATCGAAAATTGGTGTCAACAATATTTTCATAGCAGTCATTTGAAACATATAATTCCTTCATCAAATCATTAATTCAACTCTGAATTGATATCCATACAGACATGAACTACGGTTATAAGTGCGCTGCTAATGGAATAACATTATACAAGTAAAATTGCGATGTTTGAGGACGTGTTTTACTATTTTCTGAATAAAATTACCATTTTTCGAAAACTGCTCGTCAAGCATGGGGTTTACTTTATTATGTTTTGTTTGCGGCCCAACCCGCTCAGTGCGCATTTAAGTCTGCTTCATCCAGTCGTAAGCAATACTGGGACACAATAAAAAAATCTGGATGGTAATAGGATTATGCCAATAGCTCTTGACGATGGTGTTGTGTTCAGCATATCTTGGCAGCGTGGTATCATCTTCCAAGATCAAGGGTTGGCAATCACGGATAAACTATGCACATGGAACGGTGGTGTATAATGCTCGGCAGAATTGAGAGCCGAGTAAAATAATTTATTCAAATTACCCATAAATTATACTTTATCTTCACTAGCTTGTCCGGTGAAGCGATGCGGCTGCGCGGGATGGTAAAAACACATCCGTACAGGAATCGCAGTATCGATCGCCGTTCGCCGAGAAGGCCAGATAGTGTGCAATAAAAGAAGTATCATGTAGAAAATGTTGTGGCCTTGCTGCCGAATCCAGCTGCTGACACATAGCGATGGACGATGAAAGTGATCTATCAATAGATCAAGAAAAAGGTTCGGGATCGCATGCAGTAAACCTGGTTTGAACTAGGTGCAATAAAAGTAGCAATGAGTTAAGGTACAATAACGTCTGGAACACAGAATGACAGCACGGCTCTACATTGGATGTCCTCCTAACTAAGCCAAAGCTCATTTACGATTCGGTTGGAGTAATCGTTTTAATAGGCAAATACGATACGTTTTCATCACTCTTCTCTGCCACGGCGAGGATGTTGCCGTCACTCTTTTATTCGGAAATGTACTCTCATTTGGCTAAGGAGAAGTCGCGCATTAATTCCTAATCCTCACCATGGCAGCGCAGGACGTGTGTGTGTGTGGCGAGAGACACATTTATCTCGACTGTAAACTGTGTGAGCCGCGCGATTTAGATGATGACGTTAGGTGAAGCGCACATTCTAAATGTGGTCGTTAAGGGCTAAGGTGGTTCTGGGTTTCTGGTGGCATGGATTGATTGTTTGGAGCTGAGCTTACGTTCTTTTTTATATGGACTTTAAGATACGACAGTACCTATCAGTATCTATCCAGCGAGATAAAAAGCGAGATCCTAAAATGGTGCGCCTCGAACGAGTAAAGCCTTCCCAAGGGGTGGTGATTCATATCGGCGCAGAGTTTTAGTGCCTTTAATTATGTTTACGATGCTTCTCGATGGGCAATCAGGCTAGAGAAATGTTCGACGATGGATGAAAGATGAAGGTGGCGCGCGAGACTTTTCTACGGTTGGTGGTGTTTTGAGCTATATTTTATAGCGATCGTTCTACGCGCTCCTTTCCTATAGCTTTTGTGATGTGAAGCACAACCTCCAACACTAATTCGTGTGTGTTGGTGTGCGCTGCTTGAAAGGTAATTAAGTTATTGCTCGAAACCCGGCTATCATTTGCCTGTTTTTACCTCCACTCGAAATTTCTTAACGAACGTGAACGAGCCGAGAGCTGATGTCGTAAATTATGTTTAATTATCAAGCCCGCGAGTTATCAGTGGTTTTAATGGGTTTGTAAAGTTTTGCGGCAAAGCCCGGACAAAACGGCACAGACTTAGGTAAGGTGGCTCGCAGGAAGAACCGACCGAACCGAGAGGAAAGGTTGTCTACGTCTTGTGTTTTTGTTGGTGTGTTTGTTTGCTCCATGAAAACTAGAACACAATCCCGACAGCAAACGAACGACAGCCATCAACACTCGGTTCCACTTTGGAAGAAAGAAACCGGTGTTGAGTAATCTCACGGGAGCACAAGATATCGGAAGATGCATCGAGAGGAAAGTGTTGTCATCTTTTATGGATGAATACTTTTTTGTCGTTGTCTCCGTTATTGTTGTTGCTGGTTTTGTTTGATACCACCTCGCCTGGAAGCGGGAAGGAAGAATAGCGAACATTTTCCATCACTCAGTGTCACGTTTTGTGCCGGCTGAACCCGGGATGGAAAGTTGTTCCGATGTTTGACTTGTTGTTGCGTTTTTTTTTGTCCCGCATCTTTCTCGTTGTTCAAGATAATGGAGATCACAGATAAAGCACGTCTGTACGGCGTGGAAGGCTTTTCTGTCATAAAAAGCGAGCAAGAAAGGTAAACAGCCTCTTACTACACTCTACACCACTCACCATTTAAGAATGGAGCAGCGGTTTCATCGAGATATGCAGCAACCCCACCACGGAACGACCCAACCGCGCACCACCGCCGGGGAGAGTTTGTGCTGTACACACAGTCATCTGCCCCGTTTCTCCGTTGGTGGTGGTGGTGGTGGTGGCTGTTGTAAGCTATAAATTTATGGATTTTATAGCAATTTATATTCATTTGACTTACAATTCCGGAAAGAGGCGAACCTTGTCGGAATGGAATTTATGGTCGTTAGGGATAAGGCAGAGACGATGGAAAATCGTACCCGTCTATATACAGTGTGTGTTGTAGATGACCGACAGACGAGACCGTCCGTCCATTTCAGCAATTTCCCAACCCCAAGGTTGCTACACAGCAGTATTGGGTAGCCGAAGGATAAAAAAGAACATCAGACATGCCACAATAAGAGAGGGAAGATGGTTGATTGGGAGCTTGAGAAGTTGTGATCCCAATTTTGGGTGCAATTATGTATAATTGTAATGTTAGATGAAGATCAAAAGCGAATAGCGGAAGAACGGAAGAATCACGCTTAATGGTTGGCGGAGATGTTTTGTATCTGGCAAGTTATCTACACGTGCATTCAACGCGCGGATTCTTATTGAAATATTTTAATTAGGTCATGCATTAGGTTATTGATGAACATTTGTTTTTAGTTTGTTTTTAACATTGCAGCTGGATCCTTCGAATTTGATGGATTGAGGGCATAGTTCGAAGCTGTATTCAATTAATATACAATTCACTATACTAACGAAATATAGCAAATATTATTCAATATTGTCACAGAAGACGCTCACCAAGTTCCAAACATCGAACATTTAAAATACAACACTTTAAAGATAGACACATGCTGTTGGCTTCCCTCAAAGCCGAGACGAAACTTGCTTACAAGACGACCAGTTCCTTTTACCAGTGCTTTCATTCACACCACCAGCTCCACACTCCCCAGCAGGTTGAAGCTGATTCGATTAAGGAATGTATTTTAAACAGGAAAAAACCGTACAAGAATGAAGGCAACTCAGGCCAAAGGCCAAAGAATATCACACCGTGTACACCGTGGCAATGGAGATGAAAAGAAAGTAGAAGTTATGTGGTGGTGCTGCTGCTAGTGCTTGCTGTTCGCTCAATCGTCTGCCATCGTCACTTTGTGCGAGAGCATCATCACAGCACCGAATCACAATTGACGACGGCGGAAGACTGCCGGCCGGTACATAATAAAAGCATTTGATAGCCAACCAACACCAGCGGCGAGTCTGCTCTGTTGGATTCCTGCCGTAGCACTCAAAGCCATTTTGTGCGATGTCAAATGGGGGATGCTTCTTCCCAACCATAGCTCAAGAAATTTCACCAAACCAACGGACGTAGCTGTTATGTTCCCAGGCAAGATGGTGTAGCCTGACGCTAGTGATGGAGGAGGATGTCATTGTGCCTTTTGTGCGAAGAATAAATGTACTGGTTGCGAAATAAACAGTAACGTTGTTATTCAACTTTACTGTTTTCTTGTGCGGTGCCAAGCACCCTGCAAACTTTGTGTCGTCTAACATAGATGCTTGAAACCTGGACGATTGAGAAGTACCTCCAATATTTTACGCACTGGTAAGTTTGAAAATCATTTTAATATCAAGCATGCTCGGATGCATTCGAAACACCATGGAGCTGGCCGGGAGCAGTTCTCTAACGTGCAGAGCCCGAGCATGATGACAAAAGGATTCGTTGACATGGTGGTGAGTTAGGTTGAGTGTGTTAAACATGACGTTTTATACGTTTTTCACAGAGTGGAATGAAATTGAAGGAGTTAAAAAAATATGTTAGAAATATGTATGCATACAGCATTAAAATAAGATTTGGCGAATTCTTAAAGGATAAGCAGAAACATTGCTAAACGTTCGACATAATAACATCGTCGTCTCAGATCCCTTTGGTTCGAAAACCATATTGTTCACCAATAACAAATAACATATAACCTAGACAACGTGACATTTCACTCAGCGTAATATGAGAAAAATTATAAATGATAAGTTAACAGGTTTGAAGATTAAAAATGTGTTTTAATTTCATCTTTAATCTGAAGTTAAAGCTAAGAGAATCAAGATTGGAATGTTATGGGTTTACGAAAGAATTATAAACGAATTTTGTACCTTAACATGAATGACCACTTCGGACATCTCAAATTGTCAAATTAGGTTCAAGTTACCATTCTTTTACATTAATTTGCGATGACTTTAAACATCAAGTCATGACTCAACTTTGGTTTGGCCACTTTGGATCATTTTATACTTCAGAGTTTTACAATAGTTTACCTTAACTTTGTAAGAAATAATCAGTTTTGTTAGCTATTCAGCGTAATTGTAATGGATTGCGAGCTCCTTATTTTCATACTACCAGTAATGCAAAACTACTTTGCAACAAATTACCCGAATTTCATGATCAAACTAGACAACAGAATAGCCAGTAGTTTGATGTCTGAGCTGTTGGGAATTGTCTTCATTTCATTTTATTGCTGTGCAGTCAAAACTCGTCTCGTGGTTACATCCCGATTCGAATGGAGCACCCAGTATTCTACCTGACCGTGATACGATCAAAGATCCTGCCATATCCTGCGAACTAAACCCCTTCATTCGAAGATACCAGCTGATGTCTCGATGCGGTCTACCGCACCCTGCTGGGTTAGTAATTTCAAAGCAAAGCAGACATAAAAATCAACCATGCTGGGGGCGAATGAAATGCTAAACCAAGACATGCACACACACACCGAATAATAAACCCCATGATCTTAAGGGAGGAAGCTTGCTGGAACGTTTTTTTTGCTTTCATCCCCTCGTACTCCGCTCGTTCCGTCTCTCTGTGGTCACGATTTGGACACGTGAGACTGAATCGTCGGAGTCGAGTTGCAAAATGCAATTTCCATGCATATGAGCCTAGCACGCACGGTTGATGGTTGTTGTTTTATTTTTAGTTCTCATCAAACTCGAAACCCCTCGACATGGCCTCTTGATCGCAATGGCTCGGTTCTTATGCAGCTTTACGCACGAATCGAAGCAATAAAATGGAATATTAAATTATGCTTCAATCGAGAAGGAGTGAATCTACTCTGTCCGATGGACGGAGACGTGAGATTGTGGTGGAGTGTAAGAAATGCTGCCACGGCGATGGGAATTAGAATCCGCTGACCCATGCCCGAGGGACATTCAATCAATGTTACGCCGAAAAATATGAGTTCGTCTTGTGTGCGACTGTGTTTTGATCGATAGTCATCGTACGCGAACATGCCACAAACGGGGCCCATCACATTATCATTTAGATGTAGTCTGCTCGTGAATCAATCAAGCGCATCAAGCGCGTAACGAACGACTGCCCTTTCCGCGAGTCACCGAGAGCTGGCCGAATATCCAAGGGGCATCTTGCAAGATCCGCGTAACCGATTGCCAGCGATTGCTGACCCTTAAAACACGGGCCTGTGCGAGGAAGAGAAGGAAAGCGTAACACATTCTTCACATTCCTTTCGTCAGCAGCTCGTACCATCTCGCTGTGTGCGCTGGGGAGGCCGTGCTGTAATTAATCCGACCGTTCGTGAGTCGTTATTTTTGGACCTCGCCATTTAATTGGGAGCCACTGGCGGTACCTGCCGTCGCCGGTATGTCGGTTTTCGCGAATGATTCATTTCAATTTCAAGAGACGGGTTCTCCCGTTGAGCTGTAGCACGGTTAAAGCACAGCAACGAAATGCTTTCTTTAGTGAAGGTAATTCCTGTGTGATTGTGAGTCAGCGGTTTGTAGTTTTTTCATTGCCTTTTAAGCGGATCAGCTTGGAAGCAGCAAATTGGATAGCTGTTTCATCCGCACACTCATTGTTTAAGAACGGACTTTGGAACGGCACTGCTAGCTAAAAGTACAAGCAATCACAACGCAGCATTTTGCAAGAAAAATCAAATGTTTTGTGCAATACTAGTTCCTTCGCTCTATCTGTTACCGCCCATCTCGCCAGTATTGTATCGTTTAATCGGCAAAATTAAAGTTCCAATTGCAGCTGTCTGAGCGTGGGGGCAGTGGGTAAATAGTTATCCTGCCAGCCATCGTGCACTCTCCCGGGCCGACGGAACATAGCTAGCAAGAGAAGACTCGTTAGCGAAACAAAGCCAGCAACAGCAGCAGCCAGCCGCATCATCAACTGCCGGCAATGCTGTGCGGAGGGAAATAACAACTAGCGAATTAAAGATAACACCGGCCAGATAAGCATAATTGGAACGTCCCAATTGGCAAACGCGCGGTGGGCTTTTGGAATTGGGATCGTTGAGTGGCAGAAACTCGAAGAATTTCCAGGTAATGTGTGTGTGTGTGTGCTGGTTAAAATTTGTCTAACGAGAATGAGAGGATTTGCTGGGAGGCAACTACCAACCAACAACTCCTCTACCATCCCCACCATCAGGTGAAGTTAATTTTAATGAGTTTGGTTTACTTTTCTTTAACTGTGCTGCCGTATTCTTGTTCGGTTGCAGTTCTACTGCTACTCAATTTATGCTGCGAAAAAGGAACGAGTGCACAAAATCGTTCTTAGTATTGCCCCGCCTGCCCAAGCTGGGAAAGTTTTCTCAAGAGCCGTTTCGCACCCGTTTTATTGCCTCTTTTCACCGTTGAATGAGGCCTGCGTCCTCTCGTGCCCGTACTTTAATAGCTTCCTGTGCAATTGTAAATTTTTAACCACTTAACGACAGCTACAGAGCTTTGCCAGGTTGGCCGTCGAACGCTGTGTAGGGGGCAGGGCTTTTCTTTGAGCGTTACGCACTTCCCCACCCCGTAAGCCCACTCGGCTCGTTTTAAAGCGTGTTCCGGTTGGAGTGACGCACACAAAATTCACTGTTGAAATCATAACTTATGGGAAAGATGAAAATGTGAGCCTGTTTACTGACCTCAAACCGTCATCCCCACCACATCCGTAGCAATGCAGTCGACGCGTGCCCACTCCTGGGACGTTCTGTTGTGTGGTCGGCATTTTAGCACAAGGAAAGTGTGTCTCAAGTTGCACTAAGGGTAGAGAGAAAGAGAGAGAGAGAACTACCACTGTGTTGGGCGAAGGGCCATCAGCACTCCCCACCTTCCCGTTTTTTTCTGAGATCATTTTCTGGGTCGTGCTTTAAATTGCTACTTTTAGTCGCCGGGAAAGCGAAACCTTCTAAATATTGCATTGTACCACCATCCAGTTGTGACGGGCACAAAAATCTTATTACGACCAGAAATCGTAATAAAACCATGCTCCTTCTCTTCCCCTCCCCCTCACATCTCATCCCGTTCGACTGTTGTTCTGTGGGGAAGTTATGTCTGGGTGATTGTGCACCATTACGAACGTTTATATCACGTCAATTATGCGCATACATAGCCGTGGTGCTGAGCGAACTAACCGGCTGTTCCCTGCAACCCCACTCCCCTCACCCCATATCCATCCATGTGTGGGTTTATGGTCGGAGGAAGGACACCACACTATGATGTTGCTCCCCTTCGTGGCACTCTCTACGTCTCTCTATTTCTGTCTCTCTCTCAGTTTGTGGCGGCCTATCTGCATCGATTCATCTATTCGTGAGTAGGTCCAATTTTCATGCTTCGTTTGGTCGCGCTGTTTCGACAGGATCTCATTTTATGAGGTCGTTTAATGGGCTCTCCAACCCAGCCCTTCCCTGTTCCCTTTGCATCCCATTGCCCCGTTCTCGCTTCCACCGGCAGATCGGAGATAAAGGTAGTTTTGCAGTGTTTTTATTGGCCGCTTCAACCGTTAATGCGGGCGAAACGTGGGTTGGTGTGGTTGGAAGAAACAGGGCTGCCGAGTAGTCCGAATTTCGGTATCACCATCATCTATATTCAAATTTTCGCACAAAGTCTATTTTTCTCTGTTTTGTGCTGTGAAAGTGATAGTCGGCTGATCTCGAAATCTTTTGGTTGAAAATGAGTAGCGAAAATGAAATCGATTACGATCGTGCTTCGGGAAACCAGTACGACATTACAGGAAGTTCAGGAGTTGTTCAATACAGCATACATATATTTTGCTGTACAGCTGCTACATGTTCACAATAAAACTGCACGATAACTTTTGATTTGTCTATTAACAAATGCTGCTTTTGGTAGGCAGGCACACCGCGCCTGAAGCCACTTGACAGATACTTTTTCCCTACTTTTTCGCAACCGCATTGCAATTCACTCAATTCATCGCCGTCCCACCAACCCCCGGTAGTCGCTTGAAATCGATTTCGAATGCGTCGAAATCTAAAATGGAACAAATTTCAATCTCGCCATTTCGAGCGAGCGCCAAAAATTGATAACGCTTGAGTGAAGCATCCAATAGTAGCGCCAAAATAGGAAGGAAATGAAAGTCCTCGCTCGCCGTTCCACTACCCGCCCCCCCCTCTCTCTCATGCCTCTTGCAAAGGAAGGAAGCCGCCGGCATGGGGGAGAGTGAACAAAATTGAGATTATTTTCAAATTTGATTTCCTACCGCACAATGCCACCCACTTTCTCACTTGCCCCAGTCCTTGCATTCCTCCTCCCGAAATGTTGGGGCATGATTTTGATGCTGACATTTCGAAAAGCTACCCTCTACCCTTTCGCACCTTAGCACCCTTCCGTTCTCGGGAAACTCAAGCCGCCAGAATACCAAAAGCTCAAACGTTTATGCCATCACTTTCCCGGCAACAGGCAACGAACCAGTGGCACCCTCCCCCACCACCCGTGAAATGGGAAATCAAACGGAGAAAGAAACCTGCTGATGGTTGCCGGAGCCCAAACACAATCCCATTGGCAAAGGTAAAAGTACAGGAAGAGAAATTAAAACACTGTTTAATTAAATCAAATGGCTTTTAATTTGAAACAAACAATTCTCACTTTTTGACCCTTTTCCGTTGTGGTTGTTGTTGTTTGGTCGCGTAAGGTTCTCGGTTCTTCTTTGGCCCGGGAAATGGAGGGTGGCCATCTCCTTCTTACGCCCAAACTACACTGACCCAGCGGAGGAAGGTGACGTAACGAGACAGCGAAACGGCCGACCAAAGCAAACCGGCCGTGGACAAAGTGGAACCGAGCGAATGAGGACCCCTCACACCGATCGGCTTGAGACGGTGGCGGTGACGACGACGACGACGAGACGGTCTCACAAACAGAAGAAGGTGATGTTTTATTGACGGCGTTTGGCGTTTAGCCGCTGCCGCCGTCGGGTCCGAAATCTCTTCTGAAATTACGCTTCTTCCACTGTTGAGGAGCGGAGAGGAAATAGAGGTGTTCGTGGCGGGCGACTTCCAAATTGCTGGTGCTTCTTGTTTTCGGTCTATGATGCCGGTCGTTTGATCTATCTGCGCGTTTGTGGTGCGTCTCTGCGCCTGCGAGCTGCGGAGATCAATCAGGTTTTCGGCTGGGACCCAATCAACGCCCTCTGATTAATATCGCATTTGCGGCCGAATCTGTCATCTGTGTTGCTGCTGCGCTGCGTGAATGACTACCAGGGCGAGGTGACCGTTGGGGCAGTAGCGGTTAAAATTACAGCCATGCGTGAATGAAAAATTAATTGGTGGTTGTGGAAAAACGCAGCTGTAGAATAATTGCCGGGAAGGAAGCGAGCGGGTTTTATGTTTTAATTGCTAAAATATTTTTAAATCGCTTATGACTAAACCAATCCACAACCGAGCAGTAATAAATGCGAACTTTGTAAATTTTAATCTTCTTCCATCAACGTGCAGCATTAATTAAAGCCACAGTCGAAGGCAAATGTGCAAATGATGCAACAAACTCGAAACGATCATCCGGCATTAAATAATAAATTTTCATCTTTCTGTGCTCTCCCTGCTGCTGCTGCAGTGCGGTTCTATCAACTCATGTCTCCGTCACAACAAAGTTGTCTTCAGAGTCAGACGGAAGATCTCTCCGACGAAAATAAAAGCATGAAGAAGATGATGCCAAGATGCAAACCGAAAGATGAGAGGAGTGCAAGTCGAAGCAACAACAACAAAAAACCGATGCCGGTAGCTAAAGTCCGGTAGCAAAAGCAATTCAAGCGGTGTGTGAGAAAAGCAAGATGCCTTTTGCCTCATTTTGGGAGTCCGGGAAGAAGCGGTGGAAGATCTTTCATCGTTTCTTTTGGCCTTTTTTCTTCCTTTGCTGCTTCTACTGCTGCTGCTGCCGTTGCTGCTCATCTGAATTTGTCTGAACCCGTTTCGTTGTATCGAAGATCTCCTTCGTCACGCGGCTTATCCGCTGGCGGTGGGATAGGTTAGTTTGTTTTGGCCCTCTTCATGCACTCCCAGCACTCGTGGGAGTTCACCTGTCGCCGACCAGCCCTCACGCGAGCGTTCGTCGCCTTTCCATACCGTTAATTATCGATCGCTTTTTCGTTGTGCCCGTCTAGCGCTCTTTCTCTTCTGATTCACCCTCGGAAGTCACCACCCTGCGAAAAGCGGAGGCCCATAGACTGCGCGCGTGTTTGCTGCTACCACACACACATATGTGTGACCCATTAATATTGACCATCAAGCAGTTTGCTATTAATGCTCTCTACTGTTATTGTTATTGTTATTGCGTGTATGATGTCATGTTCGTTTCAAGCGGAACTTCACTTCGGAGTTTGCTAGGCTCCGGGGCCGAACTGCGGGAGTGGCGGCAGCAATAAAGTCCATCATATCGCTTAACACACAGGCGCGCGCGCGCGGAGGAATGGCCGTCCGGTCGTCGGTTGCGCTCAGTCGTCATTTATAATTAAAAACTTAATTTCTTCTTCAAACGCAAACGCACCGTGGCCTTCGCCACGGACAGCTCGTGTATCTCCCGTCGGTCGGCGCCGCCGGACTGTGAAGGGAAAAAGTTTTAATTGATAGGCACCATCGCCGGGGCAAATGGACGGAAACGAATTGCGTAGTCTCGGCACTGGGAGGAGGAGCAAGAGAAGCAGGCCAGTCAGCAGAAATTATCATCCATACATTGTTGGGGGGGAAAAGAAGGCGAAATTTGGACGAGCGATAGTCTGCGGAAAGAAGGCGATGGTGGTGCATATAAAAATAACAGAATCGAACCAAACTTTGCCCGAGTTTTTCGACTGCTGCAACGTGCAGGTTCTCGAAGTTTTTCACACCATCTTTCCCCCGTTCGTTCGCATTTTTATAACCCTGCCAAGTGGCACCGGAACCCTGGTGCTGGTGATACTCCAGAGCCAAAAAGATCCAAACGGGGTGGAACGATTTCATCGGCAAAGAGACTCCTTCACTCCCTGACGCTCGGCAGCACCACCGACGCAAAGGTACTTCATTCCTCGATTCATTAGGAATTCCACTTAAATTTTCCAGCTCTAATTATAGTTTGGAACATTTTCCGCCCCGGCCCGGTTTAGCGCGGACTGCATTCATTCCCCCTGCGTGTTCCGTTCGATTCGGTGGAGTTTGGGTTCGGTTCTTTGGGGGCTGTATGAACCTACCGGAAATGAGATTTGTGGTGTCGACTGAAAGTTTCACCGTTTGCAACAGCAGTGTTGCTGTTGCTGTGCGGACTACTAATTGGATGAGAGACGTGTCCAGGATCCAGGCGCTCAAGGACACGCTGCGAGACCCGCGGCAGACAAGGGGAAGGTGAGCAAACTTTCTTCGAAACAATCCTTGACAGCTGGTTGTAAGTTTTTGGATTTTTCAATGTAAAGTTTTAGGTCACAACCTGTGTGCCGTCGCGTTCTTGAGTCGTAGATGTTCGGGGTAAAGAAAGAAAGAAATTCGCCACACTGTCGATGAGGAGGAACAATTTGTTTGGTAATTGTAACCACACGGGGCGCTCTTGACGCTCTCCGTGGATCGGAAATGCTCTGGTGGCTTCGGAAGAAGCTTCCATTTTGTTATGAAACCCATTCCTGAGACAGCAGTGTTGAAGAACCCATTTCCACTTGTTTTTACAATGTTTAAATTACCCCGATCATCGATTATGTTTAAGCGTACATTGAATTCGAACATTGAAACTTCAAGTTCAAGCAGTCACCGAGATACTAAAAACCCTCTGCTACCGGGCTTTCTCATTCAAAAGAAGTGGCACGTTTGCGGTCGAGATGTTTGCGGGATTACTCGGGTGTTATGTTCGATCGTTTCCCCGCTGCGCATTTGTTAATCTCATTTTCCAAGCATTAAATTCAACATCCTGAGCATGATTTATTGTTTTTTCAGCTGCCACCTTGGCAAGCAGTTCGCTGCTGCCACACTTCGGCTGCCAGTCGAATAACCCTTCTGAACGTGACATTTTTTTTCTCACCCCTTCACATTGCTCGTTTGCTGGAATCGTCATCGCGTTTGTGTGTCACGCAGAAGTGCTGGTGGTGATGCAATTACTTCTAAAAGGCACCGCTGACAGCGGGGGAATGCCGGCAGGCGAATCAATTTATCAAAACTTTGTAGCTTCTATTTCCCCCTTCATAGCAGTGGCTGAGTTGAGAGTTGGAGAGGTTCAAACTGTGAAAATAAAAGTGAAAATAAAAAAAATCACACATAAACCACACGATGGCGAAGGTTCGACGTGTCACTGGCTGTGCGTGTTCATTCGTTTTAGCGTTTGTTTTCGTTGCTTGACATACGCTCGGATACATTGGCTAAGTGCTAAACATACCCTGTGTATGTGTCTGTGTGTTGGGCTATGTTCTAAGAGCTGATATGGTAGAGGTTCTTCGCTTTCCCTTTGCTTCCTTCCAGTACACTCTGAGCAAACAGACACAGGACGTGGCTGAAATGAAAGCGCAAAGCGAGAACAGTGCAGCGAGCTCCGAGGTTACTTCCGATGATTTATCTTGAAGGATTTATGCTTTTACGGCACACATACACTCACACACACACACACACACATAGAACCGCTTTGGTACGGTTGGCTCTCGCCCACAAACCGAAATTCGCCTTCGATCGATCGAAAGCGGAATGAAAGGCACAACTCGTAACAAGACGTTAAAACAAGACGATCGATCGTTGTAAATCGATCGGGGTTACCCTCCACCATTGCTCGCCCATTCATCTTGTCAGGTTGGTGCGTTTTTCACTTACCCAACATCTAGCAGAAGCGGTTACCGGGCGGTGGCTCAAGTTTCGTCACGGGTTTGGCACGGTCTGTGGCAGGGGAAGGCAAACAAAATGAAGCATGAATCTCTTGCACGGAGCAAGAGCAAGAGAATCTTCTACACAAACTTCACGCCGCGTTTTATTTTTTTTTGCGACGGCTTCCCATCAGACGGAGAAGGCAGGAGCGTGTCTCCCACACATTGAAAGTTCGCTGCTCCGCCGGCAAAGCCACTAGAGCCGGAAGAGAAACAATAAAAGTCGATCGTAAAAGTCGTCTATAAAATATTTCCCTTACTGTAGGCGAACGTGAGGAAAACTTTGTGGTTCGCTCGTCGGCAACAAAACTCGGTTCAGCTTGCGTTGCTGCCGAGCTCTGTTCTGTTGCCGTTGGTTTTTCCTGTTTTATTTTGTATCACAGCAGAGTGGAGCAGAAGGCAACCAATGGTAAGGGGATCGGGAGCTGCTCCCGCACAAACGGTGGCCACCAGAAACGGTAGCGATAAATTATCTAACGGCGCGGCTCCGAAACGAGCCACTGCCAACACGGGGTAGTGCGTTTTCCGTGTCTGCTAGTTGCTAGCGCCGCCGTTGGGCAACTTAAATTGGTTGCACATACACACATATACACCAGCCCCTAATGCCGGGACCACCTCGGTCGGTGCACGCGCTGGACAGTACACGAAATGGTCATTAGAAGGGTTTGCATCCGGTCGGTGGTGGTTCTGTAATGCGCCTTCCTTCCTTGTCCCGTCCTTTAACGATGTTTAAAACTTAAACGCGCTACTTTCGCGGTCTGACTAGCAGCAATCCGGCAATATGGTCCGAGTTCTGACTTTGCTAGTGATATTTCTTTTTGTCAAACTGGGGCGCTTAAAAGTACGAAAGGTAAAATGTAAGAATGAGAAAAAACTAATGTTGTAGTTTTTTAGGTTCGAATGACTGTCCAAAAACCGCGTTCAGTCATTTTCAGTGTGCAAGGGAAATATTTACGATGTTGCTCTCATTAATTACCAAGCTCATTTATCAACTGCACCGGTACAGGTGGACTTGGGGGCTGTGTTTTGTGGAGAGCTTCTTTCGCTTGGAAGTTCCTTCAGCTTTTGATAGTTTCAGTGAATGTTACACACTCACATTAAGAGTCTTAATTAAATGGGAGTTGTTAATCAGAAGGACAAAATGGTAGTTAGCATTAAAATGAATATTATGCGTGTTTATTTGTTACATCGTATGCTGACGCCTTTTCTATCATCGGAAACAGCCATGTGTGAAAATGACTTTACAGGCTAGGACTTGAATTTCGTATGACTATGGCTTCTGTAACCGAAGAACTTTTCTTTGTGATGGTTTCTCCATGGGATTTTCATGATACAGCCGCTAAATTTTGACTCTAACTCACCTATTTTTATCTCGAAGGCACCAATTTTTGACAGCGTGTCACGATTTTTGCCTCGAAGGCATCAATTTTTGACAGTGCGCATCAATGTTTGCCTCGAAGGCATCCATTTTTGACTGTGCGTCAATCGCTTTATTTACAAAATTTTAAGTAATTTATGAAACTGTGTGTTCTGAAATGATTGAAATTAAGTTAAGTAGTGAATAATTTCACTGATAGAATTTAAATCAAAACAATTGTTTTGCCAATTTTGGAAATTTTGGAGCGAAAAAATTGGCACGTATTTTCAGCTGTAAACAAAAGCTTTAGTATTTCTAAAATTTGATAATTTTTTCTCAAGAAACACTCAAATTACATAGTTTTTACATTTTTTATGAGTTATGGAATAACAATTCTTAAAAATCTGCTTGAATATCTTGTAAAATTGTCATTATTCCTACAAGAGTCAAAAATTGATGACTTACAGACAAAAA
>AXCO02007528.1:0-14619 GCA_000473525.2 Anopheles melas | reverse complement strand
GATTCCGACGAAATCTTCATTTTTCCCATCACTAAACAGTACAGAGGGAATAAGAAAGCTCTTCAAGCGAGGAAAGCTTCGCTATCCCACCAACAAATGGCGCTACCAGTTTTTTGCTATTTTTAGAATCCATAAGTCTGCTAAACGAAGTCATTTTAGATTCCCTTTAGATTGAGAGCTCGAGCCGTTTAGAACCCGTTTAGTGGACGTTCAGTGAATTTGTGGTCTTCTTCTTCTTCTTTTGGCACAACAACCGATGTCGGTCAAGACCTGCCTGTACCCACTGGTGAAGTGAGCTTGTCTTTTAGTGACTTATTGTTACCATAGCAGGATAGTCAGTCCTACGTATGGGAGCACGGTCTATTCGGGGCTTGAACCCCTTTGATGGGCATGTTGTTATGTCGTTCGAGTTGACAACTGTATCACCAGACCGACACAATTTTGTGGTACTTAAGTAATTATGTACTGCTATGCATATTTTTACATTTTGTGTATTTTGTGGAAAATAAATAACGTTTTGATGCTTGTTCTCTTATGTCCCATTTGTTTGCACATCCGATAAAATCCCATTTAATCGAGCAGATTCAACAAACATTTGAGGGTCAATTATTGAGTTCATACTGCATTATACAGCAGTTTACTGCTAATACATTTTGCAAATGAATAAATTAAGTTTTTTACAGCAATCAAAACTTGTGATAAATTTAGTTTAATTCAATTAAAAATTGTTTCAATTTTGCTTATTGGGTAGTGCAAAAATACTCGAGCAGTCAAGGTTTATGCAATTGTGTCTGACGTTTTGCGTCACACGACGTACGCTCTACACACCTTCGGCGTTTGACAAGCAGGGTGAAACAGCAAAATTGCCGAAACCGAATAGAGCTGGCTGAAGCAAAATACACAAAACGGCAATATCACCCAAACTGTGGAAAAAGGTTCTCTAAACATCCCATCTAAATTACACGATGACTACCGACATTGCTCGTGAGTTTGAGGCACCAGGATTCAGCTTTGAAAACTGTCGCCGGTAAGTATTGGCTTCAAAGCGTGTGTGCGTGTGTTTTGGGAACGAACTAGCTTGTCTGACCGCGATTGCTTGCCTTCCGCAGAAATGCTCAACTGGTTAAGAATGGCTTCGTGCCACCGAAGATGATTAAAACTGGCACCACCATCTGTGGCATTATCTACAAGGATGGCGTCATTCTCGGTGCCGATACGCGCGCCACCGAGGGACCGATCGTGGCGGACAAGAACTGCGAGAAGATCCACTATCTGGCGAAGAACATGTACTGCTGTGGTGCCGGTACGGCCGCCGACACCGAGATGACCACACAAATGATTGCCTCCAACCTGGAGCTGCACCGGCTGAACACGGGCCGCACCGTGCCGGTGGTGGTGGCCAACACGATGCTGAAGCAGTTTCTGTTCCGCTACCAGGGCTACGTCAGTGCGGCACTGGTGCTCGGCGGGGTGGACACTACCGGATCGTACATCTACTGCATCTACCCGCACGGTTCGACCGACAAGCTGCCGTACGCGACGATGGGTTCGGGCAGCTTGGCCGCCATGTCCGTGTTCGAGTCGCGCTGGAAGCCGGACATGTCGGAGGAGGAGGGCAAGAAGCTGGTGCGCGACGCGATCGCGGCCGGTGTGTTCAACGATCTCGGCTCGGGCTCGAACATCGATCTGTGCGTCATCCGGAAGGATGCGACCGAGTATCTGCGCACCTACGAGGAGGCGAACAAGAAGGGCACGCGCAGCCTGGCGTACGATTTCAAGCAGGGCACGACGGCGGTACTTCAGAGCAAGTGCTACAAGGTGGACGTGACGGATACGGTCGTGCGTCATCTCGTGCCGGAAGGGGTGGAGAGCATGGATACTGCTTAGAGGGGGCGGAGAGATGAGGGGTTCTTATGAGTTTTAATTCCAACGAGCATCTTGTATCGGTTTAATTTCGGGAATAAATTACAGTCTCGTTTGGGACGAAAAATTGTACCATTTTCTCTACATCTGTTTTTGGGTAAATTGGGACAATGAGAAACTTAAGTAAATCTTACTCAAAATGGTGTAGAAATTGTTGTACTAATCGACTAATTTGAACTACCATCGAAACCACAATTTAATTTAATGTTCGTTTGTTCAATTTGAACGGACCGCGAATGACCTCAAAGCGGAGTGAAACCTTAATAAAAGAAGAAAACTTGAGCCAAACTCGTAAATTGAAGAGTTACAGGGATCAGTGTGTTGAAGTTGGGGCTATATTTGAATTATATCCAACCTAACGGATTATTATAACCTTCGACTATTAGTGTTTAGGAATCAAATAACTTGTATTACGAGCATCCTCGTTCTGGGAGTTGTCCAAACAGTCTTAAGAATCCATTTAAAACTGCCATGTCCTAAAAACAACCTAGATGCTAGCAACAGTTATTACTCATGGTTCATTATCGAACCGTAAATTGTGAAAAAACGTGTCAAACAATAATTTGAACAAATAGAAATTTACTTTGACCTAAGACCATTAGAAACCCCAGTAAGCTCAACATTTAATTCCGGCATTATATTGTGTCCTATCGGTCTTGAAGGGCTTTCTGACGGAACCGTGAGAAGCGTTCACTTCTCCATTATTTCAAATTTAAATGAGCACAATCAATGTCCAAGTTCTTTCCAATACCTGTCGGACCAAAATAGGACGCTGTTTATCGACCTTTCAAAGATGTCCTCTTATTGCGGAAACTTCCATTGGTGGATTACAACCAGTTTGAAGGAAATTTTCTTTCACACTGCAAATCTTTAGACGACGACTATTGTAACAATTTGCCTCTCCTTGTACAATCCAAATGCTACCTCAAACCCTTCTCCAAAAACACCATACGCCATACTGAAATTGCAAAACTCATTACCACCATTTTCCGTAAGATAGTACAGATGTTGACCGTTTTATTCCTTCCTCACAAGCTTCCGCCCTTCGAAAGCAATACACGCGCAAATCTTATGGAGAACATAGCTCGCCGGACGCACACCACCGGCCAGCTCGCTGCGTGGAGCACTTGAACCCGATGCAGGGCGCGGATGAAGTACGAGCACACAACACATATCTGCAAGCCAGCAGAAGGCGCACACGGCGAGCGCGTACGCGAATGTGTAAAGTAAATCCTTAACGGTAAGACTTCTGGTAGCGGGCGCGGGCACCTGGACCGCCGAACTTCTTCGGCTCGCAGCGGCGCGGATCCGCAACCAGCAGCGTTCGGTCGTACTGGGTCAGGATGTCCTTCAGCTCCTTGCGCGACGCCTCATCGACGTACTTCTGGTAGAAGGAGACCAGCGCCTTGGAGATGGCCTGCCGGATGGCGTAGATCTGTGCTACGTGACCGCCGCCGCTCACGCGGATGCGGATGTCGACGCCGGCGAACTTTTCCTTGCCGAGCAGCAGCAGCGGCTCCTGCAGCTTGTAGCGCAGGATCTTCGGCTCGATCTGGTCCAGCGGGCGGCCATTGATACGCAGCAGTCCCTTTCCGCGCTTGCAGTGTGCAACGGCGGTGGCAGTTTTCTACGGGCAATGGGAAAAAAAGATTCTTCCATCAGCACCACACAGTGACAGTACGCGAGCACGGGGGAGATGGGGTGCTTGCTCTCGCAGCAGGTAGAGAGGAAGCCGCCGACACCGCTCGTCACTGCCGAAACACGATTGCTTACCTTGCGTCCGAAGACCTGGACTGCGTTAACTTTCTCCTTGCGTGCCTGCAACAAAAGAACGTCGGCAATGATTAAATGCACCTTTGGTCACCCCGGGGGCGGCAATTAACACGATTTTTGCCAATATTTCACGAGCACTTACTTTCGGCATGTTTGATTCGTAGCACAACAAAACTAGAAAAGGAAAGGAAGTGGTTCCGCCAGCACTGAACTGTGTGTGACAGTCGGCGGCGAAACGAGCTGTCAAACCGGGGTGTGGTGAATTTCGCATTTCCGCTACAGCAGCGCCGCGTGGTGGGAAAGCGGCAAATAAAACTAATGAAATAAAATGGAAATTTCACACAATCACAACGTTTTACTGCTGTAGTTATGTGTGAAAAATGTTTTCTTTAGTTTTGCAAAGCTTTTCAATGCGTATGGAGCATAAATATGCAAATTGGAAATAAATTTTCTTGAGCTCCACAATTTCTCGTTCATCTGTGCATGACCAAACAGCGCTGCCGTTGTGCGCTTGTCAAATTTCAAACTCCAACTGCCAGGTTGTTTTGACAGCAGCAAAAAGAGTTAAAAAAAACGCAACACGCATCACGCACATACATACACAAACCGTTTGCAACACAAAACGCGAAGCCGTAAACAATTATTTTCCCTTCGCCAAAAGCACAATTAAAAAGGCGTCGCCATCAACGCGCAACGAACGCCGCGTCCGGGTGTGTTGGTGTGGAATACGTTTCGCCGACGGTGAATGACGCACAGTGCCCGAATGCCCGAAAATGTACATCAAATCGATCGTCATCGACGGGTTCAAATCGTACGGCCGGCGTACGGAGGTGCAGGGATTCGATCCGGAGTTTAACGCCATCACCGGCCTGAACGGGACGGGCAAGTCGAACATCCTCGACTCGATCTGCTTCGTGCTGGGCATCTCGAACTTGGTTCACGTAAGTACGCCGGGCAGGGCTTCTGTCGCTGGCAGGGCCGCTTTGCCGCCATTTTTTTGGGGGGAGGTTGTTGTTGTTGCCCAGAGTGTACGCGCGCGCGCTTCACACGCAACACGCTTGAGTAAACTCCTGATTGCATTTTTGCTTCCTGCAGGTCCGCGCCACGTCGCTGCAGGATTTGGTGTACAAGAGCGGACAGGCGGGCATTACGAAAGCGACCGTGACGCTGATATTCGACAACTCCAACCCGAACCAGTGCCCGATCGGGTACGAAACCTGTCGGGAGATTTCCATCACCCGGCAGATCGTGGTGGGCGGCAAGAACAAGTACCTGATCAATGGCAAGTCGGTGCAGAACAAGCGGGTGCAGGATCTGTTCTGCTCGGTGCAGCTGAACGTGAACAATCCCAACTTCCTGATCATGCAGGGGCGCATCACGAAGGTGCTGAACATGAAGCCGGCCGAGATACTGTCGATGATCGAGGAGGCGGCCGGCACGAGCATGTACGAGGCGAAGCGCGACTCGGCGCTGAAGCTGATCGAGAAGAAGGACGCGAAGCTGAACGAGCTGTACGCGGTGATACGGGAGGAGATCGAGCCGAAGCTGGAGAAGCTGCGCAAGGAGCGGGAGCACTACATCGAGTTCCAGAAGGTGTGCCGCGACATCGAGTACCTGACGCGGCTGTACGTCTCGTACCGCTATCTGCAGCTGTGCAAGGGCGTCGAGGAGTCGGAGCGAACGATCGCCAACCTGCAGTCGGTGATTGGGGAGAGCGAGCAGAAGATCGAGTCGAACTGCGCCACGGCCCAAACGCTCGAGCAGGAGGCGAAGGAGCTGCAGGAGCGCATCGACACCGAGGGGGGTGGTGTGCTGGGCGAGCTGGAGCAGCAGCTGGCGGTGGAAAGCAAAAAGGAGGCGACCGTGGCCGCCGAGCGCAACACGATGAAGGACAGCATCGGGCAGGAGCAGCGGAAGCTGAAAAATCTCCAGAAAAGCATCCGCGACGACGAGCAGGCGCTGGCGGGAAAGGAGGTGGAGATGCAGCGGCGCGGCGAATCCTTCCAGGCGCTGAAGGACGCGTGCGAGGCGGACGAGCAGGCGTTCGCGAAGGCCCAGAAGCGGTTCGAGGCGGTGTCGGCCGGTCTGTCGACGAACGAGGACGGCGAGGCGGCCACGCTGCAGGACCAGCTGATAGCGGCGAAGCAGAAGTCGGCCGAAGCGACCACCGCCATCAAGCAGTCGGAGATGGAGCTGAAACACTCGCAGCAGCTGCTGCGGGATAAGCAGAAGAACATGAACAGCAGCGACGCGGCGTACCTGGAGGACAAGCGCAAGCTGACGAAGGTCGAGGGCCAGATCGGGCAGCTCGAGCGGGAGCTGCAGTTAACCGGGTACGAGGAGGGATCGATGGAAACGCTGGCGGGCCGGCGGCAGGCTCTGCAGCAGGAAGTGCGCGGGCTGCGGTCGGAACTGGACCGGCGCAATGCGCACCGGTGGGAGCTGCAGTATCGCGACCCGGAGCCGGGCTTCGATCGCCGGTCGGTGAAGGGTATGGTGGCGAAGCTGGTCACCGTGAAGGATCCGAAGTACGCGCAGGCGCTCGGTACGGTGGCGGGCGGTAGTCTGTACTCGGTCATCACCGATACGGACACGACGAGCAAGAAGTTGCTGCAGAAGGGCCAGCTGCAGACGCGCACGACCATGATTCCGCTGAACAAAATTTCGGGCCGGAAGATCGATCCGTCCGTGGCGCGCTTTGCGGAGGAGCTGGTGGGGAAGGAGAACGTGACGACGGCACTGTCCTGCATCAGCTACGACCCGGAGGTGGACCAGGCGATGCAGTTCGCTTTCGGGCACTCGTTCATCGTGAAGAATCTGGAGATTGCGAACAAGATCACGTTCCATCCGCGGATTAAGACGCGCTCGGTCACGCTGGACGGGGACGTGGTGGACCCGGGCGGTACGCTGTCCGGTGGTGCCCGGGCAAAGGGCAATGCAGTGCTGCTGGATGTGGCGGAAATCAATCGGATACAGGCGATGCTGCAGGAGAAGGAGGCGGAGCTGCGCGATATAAGTGCGGAAGTTAGGTAGGATTTGCATGAAGGAAAGGAATTGTTTGAATGGTATTTCATTAGAAATGTGGGTTACTTTTTACAGCAATATCGAGAAAACTGCGCACCGATTCGGACAGCTGAAGGAGCAGCACGATATGCTCAACTACGAGCTGAACAATCTAAAGCAGCGCCTGGCTCAAACGTCGTTCCAGCAAACAAAGGAAGAAATCGAAGAGCTTAATAAAAAAATTGGTAAGTGGAGAGTTATTTTTTGCAACGAATTGTTTGAAACGAAAGCTTCAAATATTCATTTTTGATCGATTATATTCGTTCAAGTACAGTAGCGAGCATTTGATTTTTTTTTTACCTTATGGATAGGAAAAAATGTGACTTTTCAAGCCGGGCTTACGAGGCTTTTTTGTATATTAGGCCCACAGACTCGAGGTAGTGTGAAATTGAAGATGAGATATGCGTGGAATTGCAGGGTTTTCCGAGTCAATTTCTAATGTCTACGACATTTTTCATTGCTTGCAAGATGTTTTTCAACAGCTGTCAAATGTTGCATTTGCATCACAATGATGTTCCAGCTCCTTCACATGATTTTCAACACGTTCAAGCTAGGTTGAGTTTGACAGTGCTTGGTGGTGTGTTGAAAATCATGTGTATGATCTGAATTTTTTTTTATCATGCAAATACACCATTTGACATCTGTAGAAAAACATCTTGGAAGAGGTGAATGCAGGGTTTTCCAAGTCACTTTCAAATGTGCACATAATTATTCACCGTCTCCAAGATGTTTTTCAACAGCTGTCAAATGGTGTATTTGCTTCAATGTGAAATTTCAGTTTTTACACATGATTTTCAACACATATTAAAGAACCGGTAAGCTGCGTCCAGCTTGAGGCGTGTTGAAAATCATGCTGAAGAAAAAATATTACAGGGGTTCCAAGTCACTTTCGAACGTAAACATTGTTATTCACCGCGTTCAACATGTTAGTCCACATCGATCTGACATGTCATTTTCATCATCATAATTTATATTTTTTTCAGCATGATTTTCAACACGACACAAACTGGATCGAGCTTGACAGTTCTTTGTTATGTGTCGAAAACCATGCGTTGAAACTGAAATTTCATTTTGAAGCAAACACTTCTTTTGACAGCTGTTGAAAAACACCTTAGAAGCGGTGAATAATTATGTGCACATTCGAAAGGGACTTGGAAAACTCTGTATTGGGTAATAATAATGAAAGGGATTTAAAGTCGATTTGATTTGATAACATTCAATTCCATTATTACACTTATAAAATATCATGAAAACAAAAAAAGGATTAAACTCGATCTGAACAAATGGCAGCTAAATCCGTTATATTATAAACAGATTTTTCCCCTCTTCCATTCGCTCTACAGAAACGCTACAAAAAACCATCGTGGAAGCACGCGAAACACAAACGCAGTGCAGCGCCAAGGTGAAAGACCTGCAGGCCAAGATCGCGGACGGCAAGGGGCACCGCGAGCGCGAGCTAAAGACGGCCGAAGAAGATTTGAAGCGCTCGAAAAAGAAAAGCGAAGAGAGTCGCAAAAACTGGAAAAAGCACGAGCAAGACTTCGAAACGCTCAAGCTCGAAATCGAGGAGCTGCAGAAGGGCATCGTAACCGCCAAAGAGCAGGCAGCGAAGCTGGAGGAACAGATCGCCGCCCTGCAGCAGCGGCTGGTGGAGGTGAGCGGCACCACGGACGAGATGACGGCGGCCGTGACCGCGCTAAAGCAGCAGATCAAGCAGCACAAGGAGAAGATGAACTCGCAGAGCAAGGAGCTGAAGGCAAAGTACCACCAGCGGGACAAGCTGTTGAAGCAGAACGACGAGCTGAAGCTTGAGATCAAGAAGAAGGAGAACGAAATCACGAAGGTGCGCAACGAGAACAAGGACGGGTACGATCGGATCAGCGGGATGGAGCAAAAGTACCCGTGGATACCGGAGGATAAGGAGTTTTTCGGCGTGAAGAACACGCGGTACGATTACAACAAGGAGGATCCGCAGGAAGCGGGCCGAAAGCTGAAGAAGCTGCAGGACTCGAAGGACAAGATGAGCCGAAACGTGAACCAGAAGGCGATGGTGCTGCTGGAGCGGGAGGAGGAACAGTACAAAGAGGTGATGCGCCGCAAGAAGGTGGTCGAGGACGACAAGAAGAAGATCCAGGCAATCATTACGGATCTGGATGAGGAGAAGAAGAAAAAGCTGAAGGTGGCCTGGAGCGAGGTGGATGAAAATTTTGGCAGCATCTTCAGCACGCTGCTGCCGGGCACGCAGGCTCGGCTCGTACCGCCGGACGGTGTCGACTTCATGAAGGGGCTGGAGGTGAAGGTTGGCTTCAACGGGATGTGGAAGGAATCGCTGACCGAGCTGAGCGGTGGGCAGCGTTCGCTGGTGGCGCTCTCGCTCATCCTGGCCATGCTAAAGTACAAACCGGCCCCGCTGTACATTCTGGACGAGGTGGACGCGGCGCTGGACCTTTCCCACACGCAGAACATTGGCAACATGCTGAAGGCCCACTTTACCAACTCGCAGTTTATCATCGTGTCGCTCAAGGACGGCATGTTTAACAATGCGAACGTGCTGTTCCGGACCAAGTTCATCGATGGTATGTCCGGCGTGACGCGAACGGTGAATGTGGCCAACATCAAGAGAGCCGCGGCCGATGCTGCCTCCCGTGGAAGGTAACGCGTATGGAAGGATATTTGTGAAGGAACTTAACATTAATGTTTTGATATGAATTAATGTTTCATTTGAAAACAAACCTTTCATGGGGAGCATGTATAATAGCAGGAAAAGGAAAAGGACATTCAGGAAAGACTTTTCAAGCAAATCTCTAAACAGGCTTCACGTTGTCAATTGGTGTACATATAGATTGAATTGATAAAATGATTTATTTTATAATCTTTTAACACAAGTACTATTTTAATTTAACCACTAAAATTTTTTATGAGGAACTTTTACTGAAATACATGACTTTTTCAAATGATACAATTGTGAATTCTTTAGAAAATTATAGTTTCATTGTTTCTCGAGTCAGACAGTTGCCTAATCGTACCCGTGCAGGAAAAGTATGGGAAAAATCTCGTCCAAGTGCTTAGTAGATAAGCAGGAATGAGATCACAGACGAAGGCTTCCACATTCATCTCGATCAGTGTCAGCCACAGGATCAGTCGTTCTTCTCTGCCTCTTCTTAGTCTTTCGTAATATGTCAGATAGATGACATGTATTCTTCCTTTATTTTAACACAAATTCCAAAACAGTGGATCAATCGGCACTACAAGCACCCTAACAATAGAGAAAAAATACATACGTCTCCTTCAGCATCAGCTACACTTTGTTGGTCGATCTACCCACTCTCTGTGGAAGAAAACAGCGCCAATTGATTAGTATGGCTTCATCCATTAATTACGTAACGCAAAAATAGCTGTTTTGGAACCCTCCCCCTCAACTTATAGGGTTTTCCAAGTCACTTTCGCATGTAAAAATTGTTATTCACCGCATGCAAAATGTTGTTCCACATCGATCTGACATTTTATTTCTATCAAAATAATTTTTAATTTTTACAGCATGTTTTTCAACACCACTGAAGCTGGATTGAATTTGACAGTTCTTTGTTATGTGTTGAAAATCATGTGTTGAAACTGAAATTTCATGTTGAAACAAATAAACCATTTGATAGCTGTTGAAAAATACCTTGAATGCGGTGAAGAATAATGTTAACGTTCGAAACTGACTTGGAAAACCCTGTATTGTAGCAAAAATGTGTTACTTCCATCCTTTCTCAATAAATAATGAAACTTAATTGCGATCCCAGAGCCAGGATTATGTCGATGTGTAATTTATTGTTCAAATTCATGATTGAAATTATGCCTTTACTATTTGATACTTTTATTGGTTTCCTTGAAAGTATTTTGGAAATATTCAGCTTATTAGGCATCAGAGTCGAAAATTACAAGACAATTTCGAACAAAATGAAACATACCGTTTAAAACACATTATTGAGTAACTTTAAAGTAATTATTACAGTGACGTATTTTATGGATGACGCTATAGGAGATCGTTGAAAATGAAAATTCCGATGAGAGACTCAGTCAGTTTAGTAATTGATTTGCGATAGATAGAACATGTCAAATATTACATCTTGAAAAACTTGGAGTTCAAACTATTGAAGGGAATTTTAGAGTGGTATATCGATACAAATGGAAGATCACTCGAGGTCGAGCAGTATTGTTTGAATATTGTAGTTGGACTTCGGATATTAAAAGTTTGTAGTATTGGTTTTAAAAGAGCCATCTAGGCAGCATATTGATACTTGATTTATTAATTTGGAAGTCGCTGTCTTAGTAGGATGAGAGTTTTGCATATGGTAGACGGAGCTCGGTCGTTTTGAGATTTGATCCTAAGACGGGCATGTTACTAGGCCTTCCGAACTGTCCATTTGCTTGTTGGTTGCGTTAAAAAAAACGAGTCACACATGAACTGTATACTTTATTTGACCAAAACCTTTTTCCAATCCCCTCTATCGAGACCCTCCCTCATCCGACAGGCGTCATCCGGAAGATGTATGTCAGCTCTTAAATTATCGTGTGCCGGAATGTGACAAAACACACCCACAACACTTCCCTAAACTTGCGGTTTTTACGCTTCACTGTCTGTTTGATGGTAAGAGCCAAAAAAAAAGGTTTTGTGGTAGCAGAAACTTTGAGAAAATAAAAAAAAACACTACCTCTGACACAGGTGAAAGGGACACACGGGGTACGTGCAAAGTGTGTACTCCCCATATCCGCCCGTCCGGAGCAGAGGCGGGGGAGTTGGTTTGCTTAGAATGTGTGGTTTGGTCAGGTAAGGTCGTCTGTTTGGCTTCCTGTTGCTGTTTTTGGGTAAGCCTGGTTACTGTTCGGGTTGTGTTTGGACCATCCCGAAGGGTTCCGACTTTTTCCGGTTCCCGCTTGAACCGTGAGAATTTATCTGATGGTGGGTTGGTTTGAGTTGGTTACTATCTCGGCCGATTCAACCAGGTTGAACAGCTCACTTTACCATTCTGCCAGGCGAGCGTGTATGTATGTGCATGCACGATCCTGGAAGGAGCAGAAGCAGGAAAAGCAGAAGTAGAGAGAGAGAGAGAGGACAAAAAAACAACATTTACTTACATTATAAGCAAATAAATGTCTCTCACGGGAGTTTTGAAAAATGTCCTTTTTAACATATTACATTTAAAATAAAAGTTTTGCGACTCTTTCCGTGCCCGGTTCTGGTGTTGGGGATGGTAGATGGTTGTTTGTTTGCTTGCCCGAGAGCTGTTTGATGCTTGGGTTGGAAAGTTTTACACTCGCTCATCTTCGGGCTGGATGTGGTATAAATATTTGAGCAAACGGGAGGGTCTAATGTAGGGTCTAAGCTAAGGTAAAAGCGAGGGAGGGGGAAAGAGGTTTGATGATGGGTTTGTTAGTTTTGATGTTTGGTACATTGTGTGCTGTTGACTTTGACACTTTAAAAAATTCGCCAATATTTTCAATTCCAGATATCCCAAAACTGGATCATGAATATCTCAGAATATTCGTCTTGTTGTAAAAGCCAACCCCCGAGCTATTGACAAATTTGCGAACGTCATCTCTCATCCAATCACACTAACTTCCAATCAAGTCATCCATAATCATAAACACCAACAAAACTCTTGGGTGGCAGCATTCACCGTAGACTGTAGTAGTAGGCGACGGTCGGAAAGCATTCAGGATTGAGGCGAGAATTACACGCTTTTCCTTGCTTAACAATAAAAATAAACAAAAGCGACTCTCGGGCCATTTATCCCACCCGCGTGTGGTGTGGTACAGCCGCGTGCCGGGCGGGGGGGGGGGGGGGGAATCAATTTGCACAACCCCACCGTTGGCCCACCGTTGCTGGAGTGGAATCGGAACGGCTTCGGAGCGCTGCAAAGCAACGGGATTTCCATTTTTCATTTCCGATTGCGAGAAAGCCGGCGGGAAATGGTGCCGTTGTTTCAATTCGCCACGCCAGCACGCAACGCAGGGTTGTGGCGAAAGTTGCCGCTGGCAGGTGGATAAACGTCGGAGGGTGTATGTAGCCTTCTAGCTGTGGTGTAAGGGTTTTTTTTGGAAAGGTACCAATGCGGAATGGTGGATCAAACCGAAAGGAGTTCATTCCAACACGCACACACACACACGAGCTGCGATTGCGATGGAGACGCGGGTGCGAAGGAATCCGGTGGGATTTGCAGTTTTATGATCTTGTGTGTCGCACACGTCGGAAATGGGGGCCGGCGAGGACACGGTTGTTTACTGAGCAGCTTCCTTGGTGGGAGCACTGCTGGATGGGCACCGAAACAAAAAAAAGGTATTGAAAAAATGAGCCACGCTGTAGAAGGTGATAAATTGGGGGAAATATAAACAAAACATACCTTTCCACTGAATTCCCATAACCCACAAACTGAAACATACTCGGGGATAGAACCGAATGCAGCAATAACGTACCACTTTTGCCGTTGCTCTTCTTAAGCACCGCAGTCTCTTCTTGTTTGCGAAGGTGCATCAACCCCCAAACCTGACATGCCGCACAAGCTTTATGGATGGGTTTTCTCATTTTACAGCTGCTCAATTTCTGCGTACATCTTCGTTTGGCACTTGTACAAGCTGTTCTTTCCCGGAGAAAGCACTAAAATCCTGGAAACATCCCACACTCACACCACGCGCCACCATTTTGTAACCTGCTCGACTACTAACCCAAGCAAGCTGTGATGGATCGAAACAGCGTCAAAAGCACTTGACAGCCAATCAAATTACCATTCGTTGTACGATTTGCTTGCGTGCGGGTCGCAGTAGCCTGCCGGTTGCACTGACAACGAAGCGTACACCACACAGCCGTAAATGACACGTGATAACGGCTAATGGTAATGTGTTAGTCGTTTGTTATTTTGCAAACGAGGCGCCCATTTCTTTTCTGCCCATAAAAAGGCTCTTAAGCCACGTGGGAAGGTAGTTTGAATACGTATGAAGGTTTGTGCGCGCGCTCTCTCTCTCTCCTCGTTTATGTAGATGTCAATTTTTAAGCCAATAATTTCATCAATCTTGTCATTTTCGTGTACCATTGCTGTTGGGAATGATTCCATTATGGTTCGCCTCTTTTTAAGTTTAATGGTAAAAATACATAAATTTTCTCTTGCCACATTCAATGGAAAACAGTTAGCACCGGTAGCTAAAAATAACTCTTCTCCATATCCATTACCACGTGTGATGTGGAGTGCTTGTTCCCAAGGAAAAGAAAGGACCCGGAAGCAATTTCTTAGCATCCTGCCGAATAAACACATCACTAGAAACCCATATTTCAACGCATTTTGTCTCCCACCGTTCCGATCCATTCGAGCCATCGGGTAGGACGACATCGACACCGGCAAACTTACGCGACACCTTTCCGCCAAGCACACATATCGGCGAATGGTATCGAAATCAAATAAACATAAATTTCCGCAATGTATGATGGGCATAAAAGTGTCTTTTACTGCGTTTGAATATTTAATCGGCCCTGGTTCCTGGTGCTTGTCCCTCTAGCTATCTACAGTCCTGTCGGTTTCCGGTTGGTGCGTGGAACTCGGTGCTTCCCTGGGTGCGTTTGAGCCAGCTTAACCACAACGCCTTTATAGACCACGCAAGGGAAGGTGGGATGGGTCGGAAGATGCTACTAGATGCTATCTATGTTTTGCCGTGTGGCGGAAAATGAAGTTTGCACACACACACACACACACACACGGACAAACGCACTCCAACTTCTGTGTATGTGATTGCTTGCATGAGACCGCAACACACAGTCAGTGTGTACACCGCGTAGTTTATGTCGTTGCATTATAGATTTCCTGTACGAAATGCGGAAAGTCGTAC
>AXCO02007527.1:0-11844 GCA_000473525.2 Anopheles melas | reverse complement strand
AGAGTTACCTGTTTTGATCCAATTGGCGATCAGGGGAAGAAGAAAACGTAATTAGTGATTTATTTATTTATTGGATTCCTCACCTCGGGAACCGTTGTTTTGTTACCGGGTTTTCTCTTCTTTTGGTTTTCTTTTGTTTTTTTTTTACAATCAATTCATTTGCAGTCGAATCGACTCGAACACACCTACACATCTACAGACACATACACACATCTACAGACAGACACGCATAGATATGTAAGTTTATTTTAATTTCCTTGCTTTCTTATGGTTGGCAGGAGGCAGTGGAGTAGACGTGCGGATGAATAAAATGGTGATGATGATTAATAATAAAACATAGCAAGAATGTTTTGCTTATCAAAGAGAACTGGCGAAAGAACGGGATACTTTTATGAGGTGATAAAAAGGTGATAATTGTCCAGTGTGATGATACTGATTATTTTGTGATTGTACGTGGAACGCGAGGAACATTGGAAGATATTCGAGAGGCTGTCAAAAGTTTCTGATAACGGAATTAAGCATACAGTATCACATCAGACCTACCAGATGACCTAAAACATGGCCAGGAAGATTCCAGATATTCAAAAATTAAATCAAATCAATTATTAATTATGCCGATATAACACATTCATTAGCAAAAGAACTAGGACTAGGTGTTTGCTGCTTGGGATCCCGCCTCTAGCCGAACGTGTTGAGCACACGCCAGGCTGGCATTTATCACGGGAATCTTAAACGCAACCATCGACTGTCCCGAGCTGCTTTCGAGGATTCACCTTTATGTTCCTGCCAGAATACTCCGTCGCCGGCCAATGCTTGCTGTCGCTGAAACCCGAACAACCTTTGGCTCTCGCAACCCTCTTATTTTTATGTGCCGTCTACTAAATTCAACTGACGATCTCTATAAGCCTGTAATGACGATAGCAGAACTGACTTCACGTTTAGGTGTTCGACATGCGTCCAACAATAACAATATATAAATGTTCTGTTCGTTATCTAACGTATATTGAAAACAAAATTTGGCTCGAGAGGGCTTTATAGGCCAACGATTAATGAACACTAAACTAAATTAAACTAAAATTAAACGATATTTAAGGTGATATACCTTCAACATTCGGATACAATTGTATTTAAATAAGCAGGATCGCTACGTTCTAATGGAGATGTATTGAATACATTTTTGAATATTACAAGTCCACATGTGCTCTTCTCGTATCCGAAAATACTGGTTTCGGACCACATCAGGATCGTTATTTGTTGGAATCCTGGGTTAAATCTAACGAGTAAGCTATTTACTACCATAATGTCTATTAGAACCAATATCGTAAGGAAATTTATAAACTCTAAACAACTTAAAACACACTCGATTAAATCCGTATACATAATGCGGAACGGTCCAAATGGAAAATCTACATTTACGGTTTACCTAATTTGGGCGCATTTAAAGTAGAAATTTGCGTGTTCATTGTGATTTTAAAACTCTAAACAGGTTAGAATATATTCTGCACCCTTAAAATCTCTTATTAAAAAAAAATCATTGGTTTTCTCTTATTCTTCTTCATCTTCTTCTTCTTTGACACAACAACCGTTGTCGGTTAAGGGCGGTGGCAACACTTTTTCGCATGCGATTTTATCGGACGGCCTGTCAAATTTTTATATGGGATTTGACAGATATCGTCGGACGACGAAATCGCACGTCCGACGTTATCTGTCAAATCCCATACAAATCCGATAAAATCGCATCCGATGAGCGTTGCCACCGCCCTAAGGGCTGCCTCTATCATTAGTGGGCTTGGCTTTCAGTGACTTACTGATTACACATAGTAGGACAGTCAATCCTACGTATGGGGGCACGGTTCAGATGGGGATTAAACCCATGACGGGCATGCTCGTACTAGTTGACGAATGTACCACGAGACCTGCCCAAACTGGTTTACTGTTCTGGTTCTTTTAATAACGAAACCTGCCGAACTATTGGCAGACAGCAAATCTGCCTAAAATGTTAAACTCGACACATTTTATTTTATATTTTGGAAAATACGCAAGGAAATTATGCAAAACTTCGTTTATAAATTACAAATGAGCATATTTATTGTGAGCAAAATTGTGTTTTGAGACACAACGCGTTTTTACATATTTTAAAGCATTTTGTTATCCTACCGCAAATAGGTATTCTACGGAAAATTAATAAAGTTGCCCTGTATATATGTTTTTTTCAGGATTTAGCCGAACAAATGGGAAACAGCTGATGTTTTGGAGGCCAGATTCAAAAACATTCGAAAAGCAATAAAATACTTTTGAAAAAGTGAAAAACTTACAAACAAAATTGTAATCAAACCATCTCTCAAAACTATACTGCAACAGGTCAGCCTCATGCGTTTCATCATACATTTCTTTCTTCCAATCTTGTGTGCGCCATCATTATTCGAGAACGAAAAATACTTCAAAATATAATTCATTTCAGCTATCGACATCCGAACATCTGTTTATTCCAACGAACTTTGTTTAAAATTCCAACTGGTAAAAATGTACTAAATATTAAACGTTTTAGCACTCATCGAGCAATTTTGACCATCTTGTTCTAACTACTATTCCCACCGTGAACGAGCTGTCATCGGCCGCTGATATATAACGCCATCATAGCAATTTTATCAATGGAAATTCAAATATTTTAATAAAAATATGCTAATAATCATTCGCAACCAGGAAATTTCACCTTTTGCTCTCTATTTTTAACAAGTTTTCATTTAAAAATAAAACCAAATCCCCAAATCGCCACTTGTTTACATCACTGTGGGATGTAAACAAACAAACAAGACGTCATTTGGCGGCAATCGCGAATCGGTGCGTTGTGTGTGTGTGTGTGTTTATTTTTTGTTTCGTCGTTCTTTCATCTTCTTCTCCAAGCACGAAGACCAATTCTGACGACGAGACAATTACAAGTGCGCTTCATCCATTTGAACGCATTAGATAAGATCAAGTACGTGTTTCGTGGCAGCAGCTCCGGCAGCAGCAGCAGCAATCGCATCAGGAGGTCTATCATCCGCTCGCGTCATTCCGAAATAGCACCACCATACCCGTACTAACGCACTTATTTTCGTACCCTTGCAGTGAATGGCATCGAATGCGGCACTGGGGAAGCTGATTCTGGCCGCTACATTTAGCGCGTTTCTCTACTACGTGCTGTGGGTTGCGGTACTGCCGTTCATCGTGATCGACGCCAGGGATGGTAAGCGAGGGCTTCTGTTCTGTTTACACCACAGAATCGATCGCAGGGAACGGAAAAAAGAACCACCACAGGCGTGTGTTGAGCATGTGCTTGTGTGTGCGAGTCACAAAACAGCTTCACGCAATTGATGGACAATAGAGGAGACCCCCCTCCCTCCACCTCTCCCCGACCCTTACGTGATGGCAAAAACATCAATCTAATGGATTGCGCGAGCAACGGAAGCAAAAAACATTGCTCACCAATAACCTTGAGCCGGGTCGGTTCGGTCGCGCTTTACATGTTGACCCTCATGACGCGCGCGAGCTCTCTCAAGCATTACGCGTTCCGTACGAGGCAACGGTTCGCTAGCATACGGTTCTAATTGGTTCTATTGCATTGTGGTTTCGTTTCGTTAAATTGTGTCGTGCACGAGCGCCTGATTCTGATTCAATTGATCTTCATTTGCAGAAAGTTGGATCTATGCGCTGTTTCCACCGATGAAGTTTGCATTCCTCGTGCCGGCACTGTTCGGTGTGGTGCTGCTCGGCGGACTGTCGGCCTTTTCGCTGTACCATTTGCGGGACCATCTCGGAGCGCGATTTATCCGACCACAGTAACGCACAGGTAAGCGAGCGGGTGTGTGTGTGAAAGCGAACGTTTTCGTTAATCTGTTGCTCAAATCTTCAAACCAAACACGACAAACGCTCTTTGCACAAAGATGTCATAACAAATAGCAATGAGCGGTTTAGAGCAGTCACTAGACAAGATAAGAAATTCACTTTAAAAGTTTACGTTGGAGTCCCCCTCACGCTCGTCGTGCTGCACACGAGAAAATGATTGTAAACCATAATCATATTCTCGTGCAGCGGTTCGTGTTGATCACGCGTTACCAACCCATACCGCGGACGACGGCCCGCCGTTCTTATCGCCCTGTTTTGAATGATTTACCCTCGGCAAAGGTACGCTGCGGTACGGTTGCTCAGTGTTTCCACTACCCTAGTACTAGGTCGATCGTGCATTTTGCTGTACACAGTGAAGAGTGTTGTAAAACTATTTCCCTTGTTACCCCGCCCGTAGCGACCGTGCCACACCATGGAGACGTGGCTCGTCATCGGCATCTCCGGGGTGACGAATGGCGGCAAGACGACGCTGGCCAAATCGCTCGAAGCATACTTTACCGCCCACCTGCACAAAACCTTCTTCAAGGAAAACCTCATCCTCAACAAGGTGGTTGCGCTGTGCCAGGACGATTACTTCCTGCCGGTGGACAGCCCCCGGCACGAGATGGTGAAGAAGCTCAATCACATCAACTGGGAGATTCTCGGCTCGCTCGATATGGACCGCATGTGCCAGGACATTATGCAGGTGCTGGGGCAAAAGTTCATCCTGTACAACTGCCACCAGCTGCGGCGCGCTCGGAGCGACGAGGACAGCGAGATGGGCGAGCGGGTCGAATCGATGGACGAGTTCAATCTGTTCGCCGACCACTTCCTCAGCAACTTTCTTGCCAAGTACGATGAAAACGGGACGGGCAGCAGGACGACAAATTTGATCAAAAAGTCCAAAAATGAATCGTACCAAAGCATGAACATTAAGATCAACGTGCTGCTGCTGGAGGGCTTTCTGCTGTTCAATCACTCGTTTACGCGCGATCTGTGCAGCATCAAGTTTCACATCCATCTGCCGTACGAACGGTGCTACGCCCGGCGGGTGCAGCGCGTGTACGATCCGCCGGACGTGGTCGGCTACTTCGAGATGTGCGTGTGGCCACTGTACGAGAAGCACTATCGGGAGTTTAAGGGCCGGAAGGACATCTACGTGCTGAATGGGGAGATAGCGCCGGACAGCATTTTCAACTATGTGTTAAACAGCATCAAAGACTTACTGTAGTAGCTGTGGTTAGAGCGTATAAGTTGGTTGCTCATAACCAGCAGCAGCAGCAGGTAGAATAGTTGTCGAACAATTCCAGAGACGGGTTTCAAGAGTTCCTTAACCCCTGTAAGCAGCGACTAGGGTGTAAGCTATAGAAATATATATATATATACCAAGAGAGCGAGGAGGGTCTCGTATGGACATATGCGTTTAAGCCGTGCCCACGAAGCACGACACCGCGGTACAGTGTAACAACACACTTTCGTTTGTTTTTTATTTGTACATGTCACACGTAACGCCTTTCACGACACATCCGAATCATTTCGCCCGCCCATCCCCGCCCCCAAGGGATCTCACTTATCGGGACACAGGGAAGAAAGGTGAGCCAGCGTTGCGAATGCGATATGCAAATAACTTTCTTTCTCATTTACAGTAGGGAAACATCCAACATCCCAAAAAAAGGCCGGGTGGCGCCGGCAACACCGAGAGGGGACCAAGTTTCATTTTCGCCCTCGGTTGTTGTTGATTTGTATGATTTGGGCTTCTCGCGTATTTTTTTGTTTGGTGAGTGCGGGATTTTTTTCTACGTTCACTCCAATCGTTTTCACCGATCCGTGTGTGTGTTTATTTTTTTTCATACCGGCATGAGATGATCCGTTTTTGGGGAGTTTATAGAACCGGTTTTTTTTTTCGGTGGGGAGAAACTGCTGCCGGGTGTCTGGCTCGCCATAATCCCGAAGCGTGCAGCAAGCCACGCATTGGCGAGGTAACGATGCGTAACTGTAGAATATTTTAAGCGATCGCGAACGTGTACTGTTTAATTGCTTGTTTTTGAGAAAGGCAAGTTCTGCTGCCTCGCCGTTTAATGCTATTTTTGAACCCCTCCCCCAAGGGATCTCCTTTTCACGCATCCTCTCCTCCTGCTCCGTTTTCGAAGTACCGCTCTCCAACAAAGAAAGGCCAAAAATAGCATGAAACCGGTATCGATCCTGTGCCCGGGCGGTGAAAGAAAGTAGTCGAATGAAAACGAAAGCCGCCCAAGCACCCGGCGTGTACCCGCAACCGGGTGGATACGCGAATCCACCAAATGTTTAATTCATGCGTGTGAAATAAAAAAAAAACAGCCGAAGAACCCTGGCCGCAAGTGTGGTTTGATAGTGAACTGGTTGCTCGAAATTCGAATCAGCGATCAATTTGTGGTTTGTGTTTCCGGATCCCGCGCGACAACCGCTCCCCACACACACACACGCACAAAGGGGTGAAAAGATTGAAAGTTTCGCACGAAAATAAGGAAAAGGGTAAAGTGCATTAACCTGCATTGGAGCTCCTGCGAATCGAGCGCCGTTTTCGTGATTGTGAAAACTGGGATTGCAGCGAGCGCGCGTTAGGTGCATCCTTCGGTCAATGTACGCGGACCGCTTCCACAATGTATGCGTGTGCTTTAAATTAATTGCAACCCTTGTTTTCGCCACTCGCCGTTGCCATTCGTTTTATGCTGACGAGAAGAGAGAACGAAAGAGAGCGAGAGAGAAGTAAAGATGGGAGTCCCTAGCGGGCTGCAAACGCGACTAAAAGGTTGATTGACAAGGCTTAATAAAACTGGTCGTTTAGCTCTGCCACAAATCGCTTTAGAATCTGGCTCGCGGCCTGATTGCTCCCCGTGGGGAGTTCACCTAAGGTAAATGGTGCGTTTGCCCTCGCCCTCACAAACCCCAATCCGTGCGCCAAACCACTCGCATAAATCGCGTTTTCCACGGGCGGGTTGCGGAGGCATATGACACGTGTCGTTGGGGCAGCAGAGAGGGAGAAACACTTTCTGGAGTGTTTTCGCTCTGCTTCTCTTTTTTTTTGTACTGACAGGGCAGTATTTTCTACCGACCCTTTTTTCCGTGTGCGCGCCCATTTGCTGCTCATAAGTGCTGCCCGGCCCGGTTCGTCGCTTACCCTGGGCCGCACAACGCAACACAACGTTAACGATCCTTTCCCAGGCGGAGAAGCAGCAGAGAACAGCGAACGAACCTTTCATACAAAACCGATGCCAACGCGAGAGGTTCATTAACTTACTCCTATAAATCTTTGCAAAAATCTCCCCATCTTTGAGCCCCCTTCCGGTCACTCTTCGCAAAACCATCCCCTCCCCCCCCCTTCACGAGAAGGCAGTCGCACGTTCACAGCCAATTATATTATTATGTGATCGCGAGCACGCCGGCCACCATCCGCTGGCTGCTCGGTTCTGGTTCTAGCGGGCCGAAGAGATGCATCAGCGCGATGGCGAATCGTCGGGACCGAGCGCGCCCCATGGGCGATCGATGTCTAAACACGGGCTCGGTCAGGTTGTGGTGTCCATCTAAGGCACATTTCGCACATTCGCCACTTACTGCTAACAGTGGTCCGTGTTCGAAGCCACCACACCAGAAGAGCAGAGGTTGGTGGTTTTTTTTTGCTCCGTTAGGCGAGCGCGAGAGCCCTGCTTGACCACGGGTCGTGTCGGGTCATTGTCGGGCGCGTTGAAGATAGGGGAGTGAAGGGAGGAAGTAAGGGCACGAGAGAGCGAGAGAGACAGGGGGGAAACACAAGGGAGATATTGAAGATATAATTTACAACCGACGGATGTGGTTCGGGAAGAGGAACATAAAAAACACACACACACATAGAACGATGGGACGAAACCTGTCCGGGACGCGCGATAGACGGACGATAGCAATTTGCGGGGATTGGAAAGCCGTGCAAAAACCGTGCAAAAAGGATGTGCGGCTGATTATTTTTAATGCCAGCCGTCGAGCGATGACCGAGCGACGCGCTCTCGCAGCAGGCAGCGTACGTCACGGACGGGATAGAAATTCGTTACTGCGAAGGGTTTTTTTTTGCTGAAATATATATTTTAATGTACGTGCTAGATTAAACTTGAGAGAACGATCGCTGGGAAACGATTGAAGAATGTCATAAATGGTTAACCACAAGACGCAGTTTGCAGGTAGTTTGTGGTGGCGATACTCGACCTCGCCGGAGGAACCAAAATATTCAACGAAATGGCATAAATGGATAAATGGAAATGGTTATGGTACTATAACTAATGTGAAACTATGTTATAAGACGATCGGCGACGTTAAAGGTTGACATTTGTACACATATAACTATCAAGCGTTTTAAGCGTTTGTGAAAATATTGCTAGTAATTGCTTGACACTAGAAGTACTAAGCGCTTTAAGCGTTACAAAATTGCTAGCAGAAGCTTAATGCAAAATTGAAATGAGCTCAATTGTGTTTTTTTTATATATTTCAATTAATTTGTTTCAATCCAAAAATTCTCTCTCAATCTCTTACTGGGTTAACTACGTCACTTTCGAATGTAAAAGTTGTTATTCACCGCGTGCAAAATTCCACATCCATCTGACATTTCATTTCCATTATCATAATTTTTAATTTCTTCAGCATGATTTTCAACACGTCTCAAGTTGGATTGAGTTTGATAGTTCTTTGTTATGTGTTGAAAATCATGTTTATGAATTAAAATTGATTAAGATGCAAATACACCATTTGACAGCTGTTGGAAAACATGTTGTAGACGGTGAATAATGATGTACACATTCGAAAATGACTTGGAAACCCTCTGTAAATAGTACCATAGCTAATGTGACTAATTTATAGGACGATCGCAGACGTTGAGTGTTGAAATTTGTACTCATAGAACTATCAAGCGTTTTAAGCTGTAGTGACAATATTGTTAGTAGTTGCTTGACACTAGAACTAACTAAGCGCTACGATTGAAGCGGTTCAATAGCTTACGCCTTCAAGAGCTTAACGCTCAATTCCAATGAACTTGATTATTATTTTATATATTTTAGAATTTTTTTTTAAACGTAAAAATACTCTCTCAATTTCTTTAACACTACAACAATATTTAGTTGCTATTGATAAACAGTTCATTTTATCTAAGCGTTATCTGTCAAAATGGCTAGTCCGTTAGGTTTAGTGTTAATTTCCCCTGAAGTCAATGTCCCAAAAGTTGCAACTTTTCATCATCCCTTGACTAGATTGTCCCAAAAAGTAGTTGCTACGATCTAAATTAAAGATTCTGCAAATGCTTTCGCGTTAAACAGCGTTATCACCGAATGAGTGAGTTCAAAAACGCTTACGCTTCATGTATCGCTGTCAAACGCGCCAGCCTCGCTTGAGGGCACTTTCGTTGAACTTGAACTTGACCTTGACTCCACGAACCGTGTGCAACCATCCCGTTGTAGCCATCGCGAGCAAAAGGGCCATCCCTCCCTCCCCATGTCTTGACGGTTTGCGCGCTGCGCAATTGTATCGCGATGTGCGCACCACACATCTGGCGCGACTGCGCAGCCCGGGGTAGCTTCTGTGGCGAAGAATCTCTTCCCAACGCGAGGCGCGGGATGTAAGTGTGTCTGGAGGGGGCCGAACCGAAGATGGGTTGAAACTGCGCGAGGAATCAATTTATTGGCCCGATCGCTGGTGCGCGCTTGGTCTTTCTGTGCCCGCCACCAGCCAGTTAATGGGCAGTTTTGTGTGACCGTAGATGGAAAGCAGGCAGGCAGACAGAGAAGAAAATTGGCCCGTGTGTCGTGCTGCCCCTGTGGGGAGCCGTGAGGGCATTTGCCCCTGTATCCCGAGCGGTGTGGAGTGACTTGTCCACAGCAACATGGTAAGACCGGCGAACCCCAATGCAATGGGAGTGCAATTATTTGCCGTTCCGTTTTAGTGCCGTAATTTCTAAGATCGTGCGCTGGATAAATTAGATTCGTGGTACGCAAGAACCACCATCACGCGTGTGTTCTGCGCACGAAGCAGACAAAGCGAGATGCTACATTTAAGAAATAAAGACTGATACAAAGAAAAACGTTTTTTTTTTACAAATTTTTATACATTTTATTACTTTTTTTGTGCTTACATATTTTTTTGTTTGCCGTCAACCATTCACAGTTGTGTGGACGGTGTTCCTGCCTGTGCGCGTGCACATTGTTGCAACGCGCATCGTGGCAACCCCTCTCTTGCTATCGCTCTCTATGCTATCTCCTGCTGTGTTATGCAATCTTAGCATGCCCTGAAACAATCCGGTCGCCATTCTACGCCTTCTTCTCTTGCCATTCCTCTTTCGCAGAGCCCATGATCGTCGGCCCGCTCCTGCCGACATGATCGTGTTTTTCGTTCGTTCTGTTTCTTCTGTGTGTGTGTGTGTTTTTTTTTTTTTTGTTTTAACCTGTTGCTTCTTATCTCCCCTTTTTCCTTCTACCGCTCACAGAATCACAATGCAATAAATTAAGAAAAATAAAAATAAAAACCGAAAGAAAAACTGCCGCCCAACCGGGGATCCACGCCTCCCGGGCCGCCGTGTGGACCGACTGCCGACGGTGCGTGTGCGTTTAAATAAATAAGTTAGGAAATGTGTCTCTCACCCCCTTCTCGCTCTCTCACTCTCTCTCTCTCTCTCTTACATCGCGCCTTGCTGTCTGTGTCGGTCCGCACCCTGCCGGTTTGGCCGCGGATGGCGTTTTTTTTCTTTGCAGATTTCCTCGAACGGCGTTCTTATGCTGCTGTTTTGTTGCGTTTTAAAATGGAAAAAAAGAAAAGTCTTAAAAAGGGAAGCGATGAACCCCTGCTCAGGGGACGGGGTGCAGTGCAAGTAGTTACATTCCTTAGAAAAAGAAAGGAATCAACACTTGACGCGCCTTTCCCCGCGCTCACTTGTGCACTGTGCATCTCTCCCTTCCTCTCGCTCTAGCGTTTTTTTTTTGCGTGTCTGTATATGGCTTTTGTGTTTGTGCGTGAGTGTTATGTTGTGTTTGTGGCTTAAGCGGCTGGCGTGTCCTGGGGCGTATCGGCGGGAGCGTTGGCCGTACCCTCGGACTGGGTGGCCGGGGCAGCCGTGCTTGGCCGGAAGAAGTTCTGCACGCCCTGCACGATGTTCTGGATCGGGTTCGGCTGCTGCTGCTGCTGCTCCGAGTTGGTCGCCGGTCGGTTGAACACCGAGCCGACCGCATTCTGCACCTGCTGGATGATGTTGGGACGGGTGGTGGACTCTGCCTCCGCGTTGGCGTTGGCCGCGTTCGGGTTGAAGAAGTTCTGCACGTTCTGGGCGAGCTGCTGGACCAGATTGGGAGCGCCAGTCGTCGGAGCCGGGGCCGACTCATCCTGGGCAACCTCGGCACCGTTCTCGGCGGCAGGGGCAGCGGCGGGCGTGTTGGACGGGCGGTTCAGCACCTGACCGAGCGGGGTCGCCTGGATGAAGCCCTGCACCGGCTGGATGATCTGCTGCAGCAGGTTGGGGCGGGTGGTCGAGCTGCCGCCGGTCTCCTGGCGCACCTCGTTACCGCGCAGCGCCTGGTGCGGCTCCGCCTCCACCTCCTTCACCGGCACGAGATCCTCAGCGATCGGGACGGACTTGACGACACCGGCCGGCTCCTCCACCGCAACCGGAGCTTCCTGCTTCTCCACGTTCTCCACCACTTCCGGCACGACGACGGCCTTGACGGCGGGCGCAACGGCGGCTTCCGGCTCGGCGACGGCAGCAACCTGTTCCTTCTTGGCTTCCTCCAACACGACCGCGACCGGCTCGTTTACAGTCTCAACGGGGGCAGCCTGGCGGAGCGACTCAACCGGAGCGACGACCTTCTCCTCGACGGCTTCCACAACCTTTTCCTCGGCGGCAACGGCAACTACATCGACAGCGGCGGGCTCTTCCACCGGGACGACCGGGGCGACGGAACGGAGCGACTCAACCGGAGCGACAACCTTCTCCTCCACCGG
>AXCO02007526.1:0-14647 GCA_000473525.2 Anopheles melas | reverse complement strand
AAAGCGATAAACCATAAAGGAACAGAGTTGCTACTGTGACTTTAATTTAATTTTTACTGAAATATTTCCATTCGTACAATATTTATAGAGAGTTTTTTTACAATATTTGATTATGAGTGTATCAGCTATTCCAATAGAATCTTTACGACTACGAGACTCACTCAAACTAACCTTTTTTTGTGCAATAAACGATGACCATCATTCTGATTCTTTCCAGCTACTGGAAAGGACAGTTTTATTATTGTTTATTTGTTTTTCCATCTGATTGGCTTTCGCTTACATTGGATGTCGGAAAGGAGCGTGCACTGCATGTTGCCATTGATTGAAAGCCATCGACAGCCGCTTCCGATAAGCTTCCTACTTAAAGTGGCGTGTTGGGGAGAAGTGCAAGATTTTCATCTGCCATGTAGCAACAAAAAAATAACACACACCCACACACACAAGATTTCCTTTTTCTAAAGATATAACACTCGACCAAGCTGGACGAACTATCGATCCGTGTCCGTACGTACTGACCAGCTGTTACAGAAAAAACAAAGAGTTCTTCTACAGACAACAATACCCTCACACACTTTGCTGGACGTGTACATAGCAAATGGAAAACACGAGTGATGTTGTGATGCTGAAAAAAATAGGGAATTAAGCGGGAAAATGAAAAGTGAGCGCAGTGGAAGTGGATAACCAATTGACGGGAAAAGCAGGGCAGGGAAGCGATGGCCTTTTGTTCCTGTAAATCAAACATGTTTCTTTTCCATTTTCCAGTTCGTGGGAGACGTGTTAGCTTGAAGAACTTCGTGCCCGTGATGTGCAATATTTATGCAGAGAAAATATTTTCACTCGGTGTTATTAGTGTGATGTGTTTTTCTTATCTTTGTTTAAGCTTGTGCAAGACTACATTCCTTCCAGCGATTCTCTTGCTCAAGAAATCAAACAAGCAGTAAGATACTTCAATTGAAACACACCTTAACTACAAAAGTCTTTATGAGACTCTCCGTTATAAATGTATTACTATTTTCAGGCCTCTTTGACCTTTTCGCCAGTCGCGTTACCCAAATCAACGTTTCGTCAACGCATATATACAAATCCAGTACAAAAAAGCCAAACATCCAGCATGCTTCCTTCCGATTCCAACAAATAACGCAGCCACTAATCATACACCGGAGCAGAGGCATTCTTATCTTCATTAGCAGACTGCAGTTGGGCAATTAGAAGCCTCGAAGACATCGACTACAGAAACACTCACACACGCCTTATCGTGCCGAATTTTGGAGCTAATTACTGCTGCGAAACAGTCCGCCCGGTCTTCGAGTTAATGAACACTTCGCTGATCCGACAGTTCGGGATATACCTAGTCCCCTCAGTCTTCTCAATCGCTCGCTTGCCCTTTTCTGGACGTGAGCTGAATCGCCAACGCCATTCGATTTGGGTGTTTTTACCTTTTCCTAACGCACAAATATATTTCATATATTCCCATCCCATATCCGCTCAATCATCAGCCGTGGTTGCGTGGTTGCGATTGATGCCGTTTTTCTTCCTGAAATGATTGTGCATGGAGCCCCGAATTCCCGAAAGGATCCTACGCGGACCAGGGGCTTTCCGGTTGATTTGTTGTGTTATGGCGGGAAGAACAATGCCTGCCCGGAAGTCTGGCCTTCAACAATCAACCATCAATATATCGGCCCGACTCGATAAAAGGGGCGGAATGCAAACAGTAACACTGTTTCCCTATTAACGTGAGCTAGTAGTGGATCAGTAGAAACAACAGATTTGTAATTAAATTATAAGCTCTGTCTTAGCTATTCCCTTACATTTGATTTCGTTGAGTTGACGTGGACGTGGGTGCAAATGACGAGTGAACTTTGATAGATTTGTTCCTATATGACTTAGTTATTCAGGGCATTTCTGACCGCTATGTCAATGTGTCGCTACAGTTGCTAGACCAGTCTTCTGATTTAGTTTACCTATCTTACCAAAAACAATTGAGACAGCGATATTAGACATGACTCAATAGTAAGAAGTTTGATTATTCGATACGTCTCCAAAATGATAAACTCTATCAACATTTTCTTGCAAATATAATAAAAGAATAAACAAAAAAAATAAAAAAAAGTTTCATACTCAACAATTATTTGTCGAAAGATTTGAGAGTATTTTCTCTCAAATAAAATAATACATTCAATAAAAACTTAAAACGTTCTAAATAGCTCCCAAAAAGCCGATAAGTTCTTACTTATTTAATGCAAGTGACTGCTAATACAACTGCTAAACCAAGTCAATAATGCGCCAAGCGCTTGCAGTTAGCTTCCACCAGTTTGCAACAGTAAATCCTCACCGACCATACCCATCGGATCAGAACTGGCAAGATTGAGTAAATCAACCGTTACAAATCGGATGATGGATGAAAACGCTCACCAGACGCTGCGTCTGGCGAAACGCTTGATCACTACCAGCTCAGCCATTAGCTGCCGAAGAAGCTGGACGGAAGCGGTGAAATGAGACACGTGCCTGCGTCCAAAATATCCGGCACTGAGACTCATTGCCACATCTCCGGTGTGACTAACGCAAAATGTTGCACCAAAAAGAGAGTAAAAAAACCGATTCGTCTCGCTAATGGCGTATGTGTGTGTGTGTATACAGACACCGAGAGGGTCCTTTTACCTCCCGGATACTAACATGTCGCGGGGGCACAAATCAATTGAAAAGCGATCGTCCTCTCCCTTCGAGAAGCAGCATCGTCGCTGCTTAGCAGGCGAAGACCAGTGGCAAATCAGCTCCTACCAGCTTGTGTGTTGTATGTGCCCTGGTGATAACGTGACGAATAGTATCAGCATCCGTGATTTCGCTAGCCGCCCGCTTCCCTTAAGCTAACACCGCAACGTCAATCGATCGAAGTCCTCCACCATCCGTGCGAGCCTTACAGAAGCGCCTGCCTTCCGCTTCTATTTACCTTTTTTTTACCCCCCTTTTGACAGCTGTAATCTCGCTGACGGCGAGCACCTTCACCTTTTGCAGCGCGCGCTAACGATTTGCTCTCGCCCTTCAATCTCCACCCCAAACCAGGAATCTACGAACGAAAGTAATGAAGTTGTCGTTTCGGCACGCGGAGCGATGTGTCAACAAAATTGATATCGGATGAGTTTGATTGAAAGGTGGTGTGTGACTCGGGGCATCGAGGCAGGCTGCCTGCAAGAACATCGTTTGAGTGGGTGCACTGATCCCGCTCGTTCGTTGTGTTTGCCAGTTTCGGTCAGCACGATTTCTTGCGTTTGAATAAGAAACGAGCTGCTGCTCATGGAGACACGCGATGTCGTTGATAAGCCGGTACTTTCATGTTGTATGTTTGTCATGTTGTTTGAAGTTTTCTTTTAACAGTATTAGCACAATGTCATTGGTTGAGAGCAAAGTTAGTCGCTTGACTAGTGTCAAGCTAAAAGTAAGAAACAATATTTTCTGATAGTTCATCTAACATAGCAACTTCATGTTATCTTATTACGAAACTGATCCACATCCTGTCACAGCATGACAGTACAACCGATTGCACAATAATCATCATTAATATTCACCGAACATCAATCGCACGCATTCTGCAGAAAGAATTATCGCCTCTTCCCACACTTCCCACCGAAATGAGCACCATTGACAACTAGCTCAACGAAGAACTTTGTCTTTCAAGTCACCAGAGCTTTGAAGTCACCAGGAATTTCCTCGCGCAAGAACACACGTTACACATTTACCGCGGCACAAATGTCGTTGACAGACGCCTCCGTAGGTAGCATTAATAAATTATACTTCTTTTGGAATGGGTGCCAAAACTTTCTCTCCCTTTTACAGTGTGCAGTGTGCGCTAGTGTACCGTCTCCTGGCGGTCGTTACACATTTACCAAGTGGTTCCCACCGTGCTGTACTTTTCTTTGTACCTCTTGACCGGCAAGCGGACACGGTTACGGGTTGTACCGGGAACGGGACGAACCGAAAAGTTCTTGTTTCCAAAAGTGTACGAAACACACCAATCGGATGAAAACCATTTCCCAATGCTTTTCTTACAACTTACCTTTAGTGTGTGCTGCTGAGGCTGCAGGAAGGTGGACCATACCCCACACCGTAAGGAATAAAGAAATGGAGAAGAAAAAACCACCAAGTCTCAACTTCAAAAATCAAACAATGGCGGTCAAGATGGCGTTGACAGCGGAAACTTTTGCTTCCGAAATCTTTGACATTTGGCACAGTGTCCGAACCAAAGGGAAATAGTTGTGGTGAGAACGGGAAAAAGAAAAAAATACGCTTCCAGCTAACCGGACCTACCGGTGCTGTTTTTAGTGAGCATAAAGGTAAGCTCAGCGTACTGGTCCACAAACGACTGCCGGACGGAAATGGAAACCTTACCGTTGCACCTTAAGAATCTGTTTGCCAAAACTTCCGAAACAAATCTTAAGCTGTACAATGAACCTCGCGAACTGGTCACCATTAGTGGAAGGTCGCTGCAGTGGTCGTTAGTTGCACTCGCTCACAGCCCGGCAATGAAAAACTTTAACCATTTTCAATCGGTTGGTGGACGGTTGGAGGACGAATCGTGAACAATGAGTAGTTTTCTGTTAAATTTGTCAACAAAATATTACACGGTCACAGCTCTGAAGGAGAACTCCTTTTTTTTGCTGGGCAGTTCTGAGAAGGTGATAAAATTGAGGGTTTGTTTAATGGATGCTTTAAAGTTGAAGTTTTCAGCTCAACTGTAAGTATAAATTGTACTTGAAAGAGGAAAAATACAACCTGAAATATTATATCACCACAGTTTCAATATTATAATTGTATAAAAACGAAACATAAAGATGAAAAAGTATTACACTGAATGTAATTTTCTAAATTGAATAGGAGATTTTAAAAAAATATAACATAAGTTAAAATAAATGCAATAACTAAATAAGACAATTCAATGTTACCTAAAGATTCATGTCATCTTCTTAATCAATGAGAGACTCATTTATTCTTTGAAAAAAAAATATAAACTGGACACAAGAATTACTGCTTAGCCAGTCTTCAAGGAAAACCAAAAAAAAGCGTTTCGAAAAGTCATGCATAAAATTTAAAAAGGTAGCCCAAAACCGCATGCAGAAAGTAAATAAAAGTTATTATGAAACCTTATGCAAAGCAATAAAAGCTAAGAAGTTAAAAAAAATAGCAATGCGGCCGTTTTGGACCGTTCCTCCTGAATGAAAAAAACATTCAAGAGGTGAACATTGAATTATATGTTTTGATTTGGTAAATATAATAGCGACAATAAAATCTGCAAATATAAAGTAACGATTATACCATTTGCGGTACGTGAGAAAAATGGACAGATAGTAAAACCAAAGGAAAGAAAAGACTCAACACTTTTGCAAATCTAACAGTGAACATCGTACTTACAATGCGCTAGCTCACCTGTTAAACACAAAGCTCCTTAAGGATATATCTCTGAAAATTTGAAGCAATACATCTAAAAGAAAACTGCTGTTAATGGAAGATGATGATGATGATGATGATGATCAACTGAAAACAATAAAGAGCTCCGCCAAAACGCACAGTATTAAAAAAAAGCTTAAAGCGAAACAGGTCCATAACACCATAAGCATTCTTACATTAATACTATTTGCAAAATATTATCAACACACTTCGTACAAAACGACATGCTCACAAACTATCTTCACAAAACAATTTTATGTCACATGTGTTTTTCTTCTCTTGATCATCTTAATCTCTTCGAAAAGCAAGTTCATTGCAAAATCAATCTCTTTTTAACAATTGCGAAAAGCATTCGGTGAATGTACCAAGAAGTATACATCAGTCTCAACGACCATTTCTGTAAAATAGAACATTTCTTCTATTTATGCAATGTTGTTTTCATTACTTAAAATGTGAACATACGGAACATTGCTTCACGTTGACCACATTTGGTGCCATCAGTTTGGCAACTCGTCGTCGTTCCTCCTTTGCTAGGTGGTATTCAACTACGCTTTTCGCTCACCATATTCCCATTACTGTAATGTAAGCAATCCATACACTCCACTTCATACAACCGACTCTGTCTCTGTTGCAATATTTTGGCCAAACCGAACCTCCCCTTTTACGGGGTCAAAGATCTTCCGGCAAAAACATAGGCCACCGAATGAACACGGAAAAGCTCCGGGCAGCTCGGTTGAGTGTCTTAAAAGTCGAGCAGACGGAAGATAAATTTATGGTCCGTTTTAATGTATTTTATATTTTATCCGAACGCCGCTCTATCTCGTTTAGCTTCCGGTATTGGTTGTTCGAACGCCTGAACCGGCCAACATGCACGCCGGACAGTATGTTTCGGGGCGCTTGTGTGACTTTGAGGTAGGTGTTTGTCGACTCGTAAGCGCCAGCTGACAGTCAGAGCAACCGTGCTACTACACCCATTCATTTATACGTTTTTATCTGTAATTTATTGCAAAAGCAACGGAATAATAGCCCGTAGTAGGACATTCGCTCGGAGCTGTGGCCCCCTTGGTTATCGGGGGCCTCGCCGAGTCAGCTTCATTAGACGAAATGTACAATATTATTTCCCATTAATTTTGCCCGTTAAACCAGAAAAAAACGCTTGTTCTTCGGAAAAAACTGCTTGACCGGACACTGTAACTGTGTGTTTCTTCTTTTTTCTTCACATAAATGGATTCTCTGAAACAGTGCAAGAGATGGCAGTCTATTAAGGATAACAGCATTAGACACCGCGCTGTGCATAGTGAAGCAATATCAATTTCATCACCGCTCGCAAATGGCGTACCTAAGATGGCACCTTAAAATGGACTTTTTTTGTTCGCTCCTCTCTCCATCAAACAGCTTTCTGCACAGTAAAGCTTTCCCTGCAAGGAGCTGGACACCCAGTCCTCCCCTCACACATTTTGTATGTTTATTTTATTCTATTAAAACTATTTGCATATAGCAACGCTTCCTAGCAAACAGCATTATCGCGCACAATGAGAAGTTACAGAGCTTTGTTTTCCTGGTGCGGTGTGGTTCAGCTGTGGCTAGATTTTTGAAGAGCAACGAATTTAAGCTGGGAAGAGTGCACTGGCGCACTGAGGCACGGAGCACATCGCAGAAGAGCTGAGTTTGCATAGGAAAAATCACTCTTGCTGAGTGAAAATTATACCCCCGGGAGGGGAGGTACCGCTTGCTGCGGTAAAGCGATTGTGCTCGCTTTGGGACGAAATTGTCCTCTTGAATCATCGGTACATCGTGAACGAATATTTGATTTTGTTCCATTTTACGGTTGATGAGTAGTTCAATTGTCGAGTTGAAGAGACCAGCTTTTTTTGTGGAAATGGAGGATCATGGATGCAGAAAAAGTAGAACAAAGGATCTTACATTATCACGAGGACTGATGTTAATGGTCCTTTGAGTGCGAATCTCTCACTTCACACGAATACTTTCCAGTATAAAACAGCATTGCATAGTAATATTGTTACATTTACAACTATGTAAACAGTATAAAACTCACATAAAAGAATAACAATAAGATAATTAAGCAAACAGCAAAAACTAAAACAAAACTAGAGAAAAAACATTTAGAAAATATGTTACGAATAGTAATAAGCCAAGACAACACCAACGAAACAAAAGAGATTAAAAAAAAACAAGAGAAAACGATGTATTACGACAAACAAGAGAAACGACATTTGTATTTTTGTGTACCTTCGCCTTTAGAAAACAGTGTTAATCTGTAGTTCCCGTTATGTTTAAGCATAAAAACAATTTGCGCGAGTTAATATATTTTCGGATCAAATGATGCGAACGCTTTGAGTTCCAGATTCTAACTGTCTTTATTTCTCCTAGTTTGATTCCTATCAACTCTAATCCTAACCTTGTCTTGTATGTATGAGTTGAGTTCCAGATTCTAACTGTCTTTATTTCTCCTAGTTTGATTCCTATCAACTCTAATCCTAACCTTGTCTTGTATGTATGAGTGTACGGCTTATCTTATATGAATATGGTGCTTGGCTATAGCTATTGGTTAATATGGTGGTGTGTCATATACACATAGGATGGTTAACTCGCGTAACTTTCATTGATGGAGTTTCTCGTTTTGCAGCTTTTCCTATGAAACTCAAGCAGTAGTGTGCTGTGGAAAACCAATGTTCATTTTTTCTAATATTTTTCTCATTCTTTAATACAATATCCCAACAGCTAAGGAATGTATGCTTGTTAGTGCAATCAAACCTAACTCGTCATCATGTCCACCTATCTTACCTACGCAGCAATACGAGCTTAACGACGGCATGTCCTCTCTACTACAAAACCCAATGCAAACAGAGAATTTCGACCGCACCTAAAACAAACCAAGAATGGCGTGCATTTGATTTCAATTTCGGTATATTCCCCCAGAGCCCATCATGCGACGCTGTCTCATCTGCCCGGGCGCATTGCAATTGAAGTGCATCCTTGGACACGATCCGGACCGAAAGTTACAACCATTTCCATATCGGCTTTGAGCCGTGCGCTTGTTAAAACAACGAATCATTTAGTCTTTCTGTGTCTTTGTGTCCCAGTCAATGTCCGGACCCGAATATATACACCCAGCTCGAGAATTTCTCTCCAATGGACTGGCTTTTCTTTCAATGGAGCAGCGATACGATTGCACCTTGCTCCGAATCAGACCAAAAAGGCTGTGTGCGATCCGAGTCCCTGTGCGCCGTGTCTCTCTTGGGTGCTGTCCACTATCAGTGCCCGAAATAAAAAGGACACGATCGCGCCCGGTATGTATTCACGTATGTTGAAACAAAATCTCATTTACAATTCAAATAATACCTCGTTTGCCCCGAAAATTCAACCACCGAGGTGCATCAAGAAGCTGTGCACCAAACGGTTCAAATAAGGTTCTCCCATCCAATGGTAACGCGTTACACACCGCCATATCCGTGCACAACGGAACGGAATCCTCAAACCACAAACGCTGAAATCGGCCACCAGCTGGGTCGCAAGTCCCGGCGTGATGGTACCGGTGACATATTTTTACACACACCGAAAGGGAATATGGACAAACATTATGGGAATAATGTTTGGTATTTCACTGAATGCGAACGATTCGAAAAGTCAAAAACCACCCGGTTCCGGTACGATAACCAGCGAGGCATGGGCTGTGCGGGTGTGTGTGTGTGTGTATGTGTGCAAACCGTTAGCAAATAGTGTACACATCTTTCCAGTTTGCACATTGTTTGGACACTTTTTGGGGCGATGGAAGCGGTGCAGACTGCACGCCATGCTCGGTGTGCCGCTTTTGTGTGCATTTATTTGATGCTGCAGCACAATTTCCACTTGACGTGGCCTGTGCCATGGTTTGGGACTGGGAATAAATTTGAGCATTTAGTTTTTCTTTTCACTTTTAATGCTTGTTGGTTTATTGTTTCGGTGGAATTGGCTCTTTTTTCACACAAACTGTGAATAATCCAAATGTTTGTTAGATGTGAAGAGAGTTCGTTCATGCTGCTAAAGGTTATGTGTCAATGTCAAATCAAACAAAAGAAGCATAAGTTGATAAATGTTTTAATTATAAATGTAAATTAATCTATCGCGGTTGTTTTTTAAATCGAACCTTGGTTGGACAGTCTTTTTTTTTGTAATTTTTAACAAGTGGAAGTTACATTAAAACCGCCCTCAACATAGTGATTGGTGAGAATATTGCAAGAAATTAAAACCCACTCTAATTTAAGGCATAGGTTTTCAAGGCACAGGCAACCTTTACAGCATACCTGTATACTGACACTGGCTAAATGAAGGTTATCATTTTCTACGTTAATTTTAATTGAGCATTTTTGGAATATAGTAAGTTTTGATATATAAATCCTTCGATGCATTATGGCATCGTTTAAAACAAAAAACATGTTACGCACTTATCTAATTAACATCTCTCCCTACAACACTGAAATGATAGTGACTTTAACTGAGTGGCTAATGACTTCTTAAATTAGACATAGTGCTCACTCAGCTCTTTATTGCCTTAATATACGAAAATCTTGTATAGTTGGTGGGACTATGGTCCAAAGAGTTTGAAGATCACAAATATAGTTTACGCATAGTTTACGGAGTTGACTTTCACTTTATTATTGTACAACACCTTCATTTGACCACAGATCCACAAATATGATCGACGGTTGAACATTATTCGTATGCTTCTAGATAGCGAAATCTAATTAAATAGCACAAATTCCTAACCCGCATGCCGTGATTCTTGTGCATCTTGTATCGAAATGACTTCGTTATGAAAACATTGACAAAGGCAAACTGTCAAGAAATCGAAATGTTATTGTGATCGTGGAAAAGCCCAAACATGAGTCTAAAGCAGACACTGATATCAACACACAATATGCACAAGTACGCAATACGCAACTTACACAACTTTGAAAAGTTGTACTCTAACTTATTCAACATCCTCTGATTTCCTTTTATCTTTTTCTTACCTAAGCCTGATGTGCCTTGGTAACGTTTTTTGTAAACTGCTATGAACCTCCTATAAAAGTGTTTGTTAAACGTATAAAGAGCAAAGATGTTATGGAACCAACTCAATCAATACTACAACACCAGACGTGGATCATATCCCCCAAGAATCATCTTTCGATAACAATAAATATGATTCAAGATTCGTTTTTAAATAAGGTATCAAAAAACAGTACCAAAAGGTATATTTCAACTTCTAAATGAACCTGGAGATGACAGACTTTTGTATTCTTATCACAAGATTATTAAAAGTTAGAGTAATATTGGCCGTAACCCTAAATTTAGACATCCACATAATGAATTATATAGCTTCTGGGATGAACTTTAATCAATATTGTTATAACTAAAATTACCTCGAAAAATCCACCATTGATCATAAAAGGAAGGCATCAAATGGTAAAACGCATTGCATTTAAAAATAAAAATGATTTCCATGGCTCCAGCCCCCTATTCTTACTTTGTGAAAGTTAAAAAAATCACTCTTTTAAAATCATTTCATTCCAACATCGAACGTTTTCAATGCGGTACTTACTTTATTTCCCAACAATTACAGCGGCGCCAAGGGCAGGGACAAAAAACAATCACCTCCATTCGTAAACAAATGGAGAAAAAAAAACCTTTCTAGTGGCCATCACTTTGTCCATCAGTCGCGCAATCGACAACCGTCGGCGTCTGGCGTCTGGAGTGACAAAAAGGGCGTTCAAAATCGCTCCTTCAAACAATCGGCTCTTCAAATCGAACGATAGAAAAATGACGCTCACATCACCAGCACGCCATGCCTCTTAATAGCCGTGCCTCTGCCATCATCGATGCACACTTGAAATCGAGATGCAATTCTAATGCACCGTAACGGCGTAGCACCTAAATAGTGCAGCTCAATAAAAAAAAGCGACACAAGACTTTTGCGTTAGTCGTACGAAAATATATTTGTATATGCGATGCAGAGCGCACACAATACAAACCAAAGTGCAAGTGTCCTTTTCACTTCAAACCAGCCGCCCCGGTTCGCCGGACATAAATGGGTCTATTGTGCGATTTTGCACACCTCCTCCATCGGTCGCACTGTTAACCGATCACACTCCCTGGTGTGCTAGGCGTGAAATGGATTGTGAAATACACGGCGAGAGAGATAGAGAGAGAGCGTAAAAAAAAACAAAAGGAAAAACAGCCCTTTTGATGTTGTTTTATGATGCACGACAAAATTGCATTCTGTGCCCTGGACGCTGGACGGGTGAGTCCACTCACACATGGCAAACGAAAAACAAAAGTGCCGCCACCATTGTACAAGCACCCGCTGTGTGTCGTCCTGTTCGCATGGTGCGTTCCTCCTGCTCCCTGAACAGTATTCCAATTTTTCCACTTCGGGAATCGGGCTGACTGCAAAAAGGTACACATAAATCACCGTTTGAAACGTGACGCCCCACGCCACCCATGCCACTCCGAAACGCCAAATGAACGAGCATCGAATCGAGCAGGGATGTACGTCCGATTGCATGCCTTTTTACGCCAGGGATAATTTCCTTCGAAGGTTATTGTTTGTCCACTTTCCCTTTACCTGTTTGGCGGCACGGCATTAACACACGGGGAAAGAATCGGGAAACTGTTTCGGTAAAACGCATAATGATTACGCGTGTTGCATGCAGTACATGCCGACCGAACGCCGCGGCCCGAGCGGCTAGGGTTTTTGCACGCAATAAAAATCATTTGTGTCGCCTTTTCATTTTCACTCGCCATCCATTTACCTGTTGTAGGGCTTTTTGTGTTGTTTTGTTTCTTGCTGCTTTGACATCAATGGCAAGGCAATACATTATTCGCATGGGTATAGGGCCACATGCAGCCAGAGAACCCGAAAGTACGTTTAAGACTTTTTAATGGAGTTTTAAATGATCAATAATGTTCGTTTGCCCGGTGCCGCCCGGTAATGAATAGTGCATCCGAAAGTTTTAAAAAATGAAGCAAAAAACCTTTTATAACTGTAAGAGCACTTGCATTGATGCTGCTCAAAAACATTAGTTTTGTTTTTTGTTCATGTTAATTCTGTTAGATTTGTTTATTTATTATTTCAACAAACTTTAAACTGATAGCTTCATTTAGCACTTTCAGAATAAGTAAACAAAATATGCCAAACGTAGTGTTCTTGATATTAAAAAGTATTCTCAAGTGAATTATACGTTAGAATACAGTCGTTGTCGCTAAATTTTGATTCTAACTCACCTATTTTTGCCTTGAAGGTATCAATTTTTGACTGTGAGTCAATCGCTTTACTTACACAATTTTACGAAATTTGTGAAATGATTGAATTTAAGTTAAATAGTGAATAATTTTATTGATAGAATTTAAAATAAAACAATTGTTTTGCCAATTTTGGAAGTTTCAATGAAGCGAAAAAAATTGGCATGTATTTTCAGCAGTAAACAAAGGCTTTAGAATTTCTAAAATTTCATCATTTTTTCTCAAGAAACAATCATCTTACACAGTTTTTGTATTTTTTATGAGATGTTAGATAACAAATGTTAAAAATCTGCTTAAATACCTTGTAAAATGGTCAAGATTCCTGCAGGAATCAAATATTAATGACTTACAGACAAAAATAGGTGTGTTAAAGTCAAAAATTGATGCGCACTGTCAAAAATTGATGCTATAGAGTTTGCCTCTGTGTAGAGTATAGAGCGCACTGTCAAAAATTGTTCCCTTAGAGCCAAAATTATGTGGCAAGGACTGTAAAGATACAATTCTGTTGTTATTGAATATAACATAACACATTTTATTTGCATGTCCAATAATACATTTTTATCGATGATAAGATAATGAAAATTTACTAAACATAAATATTAAAATACGTTCGTTTGACCTGTTTGGGTTCACCAGCAATGACCAAATAAATAGGATTTTAAACAAATTGTTTTCTTTTGATTTTTGACTCGGAAATAGCACAAGATAGAAAACAAACTTTTCATTTAACGAAGATAAATTAACCCATACACTGAACAAACTAGGAAGTTAGTAAACTGTTCACAACAATAACATTTTGACACGCACTTTCACGCAGTTCATAATTTCGGATTATTTAGTGTACCCCATCACTTCGCTCGAATCCTGCCAACACCATTAGATCCCTGCCTTCATGGTCAAACAGCGTCCTGCGAATCGAAATTAGTCACTTCATCTAAGACTAAGTTCACTTCATTGCACCCAGCCCGAGAAAACCCCTGGTTTTGTCTTTTAATTAAAGTAAATAATGAAATTAAAAATCATCAAATGGTAACCCGATGACGTGGCGCAAAACCGGTCCCGGGGAGTAGAAAGACACTCGCCCGTACCCGGAACACTCCGGGCGCAAGAGTCAATCTTATACCCGAAAGCCACTTTGCTTTTCCACCAGTGCCGCTAGCCTAATTTATTAATTAATAGCTAATTCATGTAGCCGGAAGCGAACCGCGAAAGCTAACTTTTACCGCTGCCCCAGCACAGCTGCTGCCGCTGATTCTGGCGGCAGACGCGAGACATTTTGCTCGATTGCTGCCAGCCCCAGCACCGTGCCATGTTCAGCGTTGCACGATGTTGACTTAAACCCGACCACCGTTTTACATGCCCGACAAAACACAAGACGACCCAGGGACTCGCTGGCCTGGCAGCTACCAATGATTGTAAGCGTCCCTCCGCCAACCAACTCCCGACACGGAGAAGATGGGATATTTCTGTCCTTTTTGGCATCTTCCTGGAAGTTTCTGATTCGACGTTGTGACTTTTGCGAATGTCAGCAGCGGAAGGGGTTAGGGTGTAGCACGGCGGCAGCAAAAGTTAGTGTTAGTAAATGTTCGATTGAATTAGTTCTCGACGAACGAACGCGAGATGTGCGCTAACGGGTTCGCAGTAAATTAAAAAGCTACAAAACTGCCATCACCATCGTGCGCTTCAAACGAGCTAACAACCGAACTGTTGCTATTTCGCTCGGGGTGATATGGAAATTCGGTTCAGACGGGCGGCTAGGGCTGCAAAAGCGGGAACCGGAATTGGACATTTCGGACAATATGGAAAATATGGAAGTACTTCTGTCGTACCTCAAGCGCCTGAAGATGGGAGGAAATTTAATTACCACTGCAAATACTTTGATGGGGGAGCTGTGAATCAGTTTGTTTTAAACTTCAGGATTTATTTT
>KI921244.1:4918-19068 GCA_000473525.2 Anopheles melas | reverse complement strand
TCTGTGTTGTCCACACGCGAATGTGTTGGTTACCGCGGGTTCGGCGCGGTATTGTTGTACTATCGCTGCCTTCATCGGTGCTCGATACCGAATTATCAGAGCGTAAACTAATTTAAATCGAATTGATTGAACATTAATTATGCACATGGTTTGATTTATTTGTCTTCTCCCGCCATTTGCCAACCATCGGGATGATGTGACCGATGTCGATGATGTCTCTGTATCCTTTCCCACGCCCATTCCCACGGTCCTTCGCTACGACCGAAAACCGTGTGTTCACCCTGGGCACGGGATGCCGCTTCCTATTAACTATCATCACGGTTTGCTTTCTGTTGCATCCCGGCGCCCGCACGCTTCACGGTGACATCGCACTGCACCGACCTGCACGTTTGGCCGACTGGTGGGACATTCCTGATCGCGACGCTCTTACGCTCCCCTCGTAGCTGGTTTCGCATCTCGGACACTGGATCGTTATATACCGTGCCGTCCTCGCAGCGGATCGTGCCATCGCAGTCGCTGCTATTCATCCGCAACGTCGACGAACGAGATGCCGGCAGATGGGTAATTATTTACGTATAATAGATTTCACAAACACACACACACACACACACACACACACACATGAGAGCGAACCATGCAATGGTGATCGGAACTGACCAGAACATAACGATTCATCGAACCGTGGCGTACAAGAATGCACAACCGTGCGGGTGCGCCACAGCCATCGATGCAAAGGCCATCGAGAGGTAGAACGCAAACGTAAATGAACGAAAGTGCAAAACAAACGTTGGAAACTGCGACTAATCCACTCCAGCCCAGGGCCTGCTTCTAGTTCAATTATTTTTTTCCCCGCTGCCTCGCTCGCTTTTGCATTGTGCATGATGTGTTTGTTTGCGTCGATCCCATTCCGGTGATATCCGACGGTGGGTCGGTGCATTCACAACCAGCTAATTGTTGTACTTCCATTATCCTGCTCTGCGCTTTCCATGTACCAACTTTCCCGCACTCAACTCCCCACCCCCTTCAGGTCCAGCTTCAGCTAATACAGTGTCCGAATGGTCATCGATACGCTCTTACCGCTTTTCCCCACTCCTTGCTGCTTTTATCCCGTTTATCAGGCGATTTTATAATGAATGTGAACTCACAACAGCACTATCAACTACAGTATTTCCGGTACGATTGGAATGATTGATAGCACGCGCGAGATGGTTACGTGTGCTGTTGTGTGCGAACCATTTCTGATGAGTGGTTTTATTTAATGTGTTTTCTATTAATTGATATATCCCCATTGTGAACAAAATTTCATTGTACCATTCCTGCTATTAAAGCTGTTATCGTTTTCCAAAGGTGATAAAAATGATATTATGTTATTTGGAATTGTATGTATTTCATTGGAAGAATAGTAAACAAAGGACCAGTTTTTTAAATGTATTAAAACATTGAATACGCTGAAAAATAAGTTACAACAATATGAATTCGTTAGAAACTGTTCAATAGTCAATAAGTTAATAGGTTTGTTTTCCCTCAGTGAATACACATCTTTTTTTGATTGGTAAAAGCCTATTCACAAATAACGTAACGCTTTTAAAGCGAAGGAGACACTTTTTACATTGTTAACGTTAACTGACATTACAGAATGGCCTTTTCGTTTATAATAATACCCTACTTCTAATGTTTAATAATCAGCAATACATAAACGATCCGGCCAATACTTTCAATAACGCACAATTGGTGTTACTAAGTAAGCTCAAATCTTAATAAATTTGCTCGCGCCTATCTCATACATACATACTCGCTACAAATCACTCGCTTCAACACTCGCTAAATAGTTTCGAAACTTCTTCTGTCACAAATCACAAATCATAAAATTTGTTTTTTCCCATTACTGGAATAAAGAGCCCCAATAATTTCTTTTTTTATCAAGTAACATGTAAATTACATAGTAATTACCAAATTCTCATGTTGCTAGTTTTTAATCATTATTATTATAACCAGCTGTAAGCGGTCAGCTAAAACGTTATCTCTGTAGAAATAGTGTAGTTATTATCATTGCAGATATTCTCATCACGAATGAATTCTCATTCAAAAATATAAAGTTTCAAAAAAACTTAAAAATACTTAGGTAACAAGAATCAAACAGTCACGTAATTAATAAATGTACCGGACTCTTCTAATGTTGTATTTTGTATCACGAGGCGAAAAATCCCTGCACTATTACCTATTGTTTGCCTAAGCAGTGTTATGTTTGATTTCTCATTTGTTAAAAACTTGTTAATTTAGCACGGTTACAGGGTTTCGCAGTCGATCCTATGAATGAATATGCAAAAACTATGGCGTATGATATTTGATTTTGGAATATAGTAGTGATGGGCGGGTCAATCTGATCCTATCGTGTCAGAGCCATCCGTAAGCAACCCGAAGTCGTTCGGATCGTACCCAAAAGGTGCAACGATTTCGGTAGGTGCGAGAAAGCATAAGCGACTCTGACCCGTTGGTGCAACGAGTTCGGGTCGGGTCAGGCCAAGGTGGGTTCATTCCGACCCCCGGGGCAGCGAGTTCGAGTCGGCCCAACTGATGAGTAGGTGCGAGAAATCATAAGCGACTCCGACCCGTTGGTGCAGCGAGTTCGGGTCGGTTCGAGTCAAGGTAGGTTCAATGCGACCCGACCCGACTCGAACTCGCTGCACCAACGGATCGGAGTCAGTTATGCTTTCTCGCACCTACTGATCATTCGGAGCGACCCGAACTCGTTGCACCCGCGGGTCGGATTTGATTCCGACTCCGACCTAGCGCATCCGCTGCACCCTCGGTCAGAATCGTCTCCGACTGGCTCGCACCCGACTCCGGGTAGGGTCATGAAATGAATCTTATGACCCACCACTATTATATAGTATTTACTTATTTACTGTTCCTGATTCTTAGTTAAAGCCTTCAACAAAAGGTCTCAGAGTGCCAGAGTCGGTTATGTATCTAATGCATCGGTTATGTAACGGATGGTTATGTTCCTATTTAGTATTTTGGTACCAATTGTACGTACAGTTCTTATTCATGATAATTCATGATTCATGATAAAACAACTTGTTATACTGGATTAAGTTTCTATCAAAAACTATTCATGCTTATTTACTTTTTCCTGTCCATTTTATTGGCCAGGTTGTTGTCGTTTCTGTGGTTTTTAATTCCGGTTATACTTTTTGGTTTATTTCCAAATCTTGTTAATGTGATCCGGTGCTCTACAGCTCTGTACAGCTCTGTGGCAGGGTGCATACTACTGTAAGGGTTCAAGGTTTTATTGAACACATCCACTTTCATATACCCCAATGCTCTCCATTTAAATTCTGGAATTTACTGCATCCCGTTAAAGTAACTTGCCCCTCAAGATGTCACACACATAATGAAAAGGACTGAACTATTCGTATAGCTGATACTGTATTAAAACCTTTGGTCATTGTTAGAAATATTTGCTCGCTGGAAATATGCTTCTCATACAAAGATTTCCTCACACACTAAACATTCCATTCACGGCCGGTGCATGGTTTAATGCAATCAGAAGCACAAGAAGCACAGCAACATTGCCTCACCATGTATAACCGGTAACCTAACCAGCAAACGTCCGGTTTTCAATTCAACTTCTCACGTGCAGATATGCAAAGCATTCAATCAGTTCGGCGAGCAGAAGCTGGAGATCCATCTCACGATCAGCAACGAGCTGGTGGCACACATACATCCCCAGATCCAGATTATCAACTCGGGCAATTCGGCCCTGCTGAACTGCTCCATCTACGGCAGCGAGGTGAACAAAATCGAATGGTTTCACAACGGACAGGAGCTGTTTGCTAACGGTCGCTCCGAACGCAGGTACAAGAACACGCGCGCCTCCGGTCCGTCCCAACCAAGGACGCGTCGGATCTTCACAAATCTCTATCGTCTCGTCTTCTTCTTTTGATTTTTACTACTCTCTTTGTTGAGCTATTTTTCTCCCATCGATTGTTTGCCATTTTGTACCGCCTGTCTATCCCGGCGCTCCCTCTATGCTTATCATCATTTTGACGGTTTTTACTCTTTACCTCTTTGCCTCCCCAACCAGCATGAGTCTGCTGTCGGCAAACACACTAAAAATTGATAGGGTAAGCAAGAAGGATCAAGGAATTTATCAGTGCATTGTGTCGAATGCACGCAGCAGCGCTCAGGGCAGCTCGGAATTGAAACTCGGAGGTATGTATTGGTGTCCCGCCCCCTGCGAGCAGGCAAAAGTTTTATCGGTCCCTTTTTTGCTCCCGCATCACTCGCTCGCCCATAACCCATCCCACCAGAAAGCCCACCGGAGATAAGCTATGGCTTTGTGGAGCAGAATGTGCGCGCCTCGGCGTACATCTCGCTGAAATGCTCGGCAGCCGGGTCGCCCCCACCGCAGTTTGTCTGGCTGCTCGACTACCAGCCCATCCTCGACGTCTCGTCACTGCACCGTTACACGATGGATCAGTTTCTCGACATCAACAGTCACGTAACGACGCACCTCAACATCAGCCACGTGCACAGCGACGACGGCGGGCTGTACACCTGCGTCGCGTCCAACAGCATGGGCACCGCCTCGCACAAGGCCCGCCTGAACGTTTACGGTAAGTGCTGTGTGCGAGGAGCATTGTGCTGGGAGCGCGATGGGGTAGTTACCCCCCTTTTTTCGGGGGTTTCTGGGTTTGCATCGCACGATCGCACAATGATAGTGCTTGCTATTAACACCTGCTGCTATTGCTTTAACCTGTCGAAAGCTTAACTGCCTCCGAATGGAGAGCCACATTGGGCGCTTGCCGCTGGTCTCCGGTGGCAGCACTGTTACAGTGCGCTGCAGAAAAGACGTCTCTTGCGAAATTTGAAAATTTAGCAAAATTTGAAAAGGGTTTACAAGTTAAATGGGACCATTCCGATACATAGTGACAGAAAAATCCATTATTTTGTGAAATGTGTCAACATATTTCAAAAATCCTAAGGATGATTTTATAACAAAACTCGTATTTGTGTTAACGCTGTAAATGACTACATAACAACGCAATTATTATTTTCTTAACATAACTTTTATGAAATGCAACAGAAATAAGCAACAGAAATGAGTTTACTGTAAGTAATATACCAAATAAATGATGTAAGAAATCAATATTATGCAGTAATTCTTTGCTAACCATATGAAAACTGCTTAAAAACTAAGTTCCATCGATATTATACACTGTTTTTGAGAGATATTTGACTACCAATACTATAGGATCACACATACGACGAATATAAGAACCATACCAACATTAAAGATACAACAAGGAAATCACAAAAATATGTTTGTTTAATGTGTAAATTTGTTGTGTTTCATGGTAAATATGGTTGTGTTTGCGAAGATGAAAATTTTTCCAATTGCTATGAGTTAAAATATTCATAAATTTACCTTCCTACCGTTTTAAATCTATTAAAGCACATCTGTACCCCTACAAATTGCACCACAATTGGTAATTGTTATTATTTTCTTACGAATTAAATATTATCGAAAATTAAAAAAAAAACATTTCATTTATTTCATTACTTTTATTTTATTTAGGTTTCACTTTAATCTAAATTTTCCATTCATTTATGTTTTAATCTGCCTGAGGATCACACCAACATATCAGTTGAATGTTTACCTAACTGTGGTGCACCCGAAATTATTCAAATCCCTCAAAAACCATCAAAACCAGTAATCCGTCGTTCTGCAGCACACTGTAAGGATTTACCATCGTGCGGTTTCGAAGCGTCCGGTTTTGGTCCGTCCAGCAGCTGCTACTGCTACTGACCCACACACACACACACACTAACCGGGGCCACTTGCCATGCGCTTTTCTTCGCAGGACCACCATACGTACGTGCCATCGGACCCATTACGGCTGTTGCTGGCGAACCGATCGAGCTGCACTGTCCCTTCTCCGGCCATCCCATCCAGTCAGTGCGTTGGATACGGGGCGGAAATGAACTGGTTTCCGGTAGGACGTAATGGAAAACATAATGTGCCTCCCCGCTGGCCACTATGTGCACCGTTTGTCGATTAAATGTAATCCTTTTCCTCGCTCTCATCCTTTTCTCTCTCTCTCTCTCTTTCTCTCTCTCTCTCGCTTGCATTGGCACTGGCCCCCTACTCTGCGGATGTGATGCTGCACCGCTTCTTCCTGTATCGTTTTCTCGACGGGTGGATGGATCATTTATTATGGCATTTGCATTCGGCGTGATGACCGCTTCCGGAAATGGAACCTGCAGGACCACGGTACAGTGTGGCCGACGTTAAGCATGGCGGATATTTGAAAATTTATACCGTCGACCCGGCGCAAGATCGAGGACCGTACACGTGCATTGTGACCGGACCGAATGGTGACGAAGGGCGCAGGGAGCTACAATTAGTGGTACACAGTAAGTGTTGCAATCGCGCCTGAATCCGATGGCAAGTTTTGGGGGCCGCCGAGCTGTCGCATTTGATTGAAACTAATCCTTTACTTTGCATTGTATCTCTCTCTCTCTCTCTCTCTCTTTCTGTCGCTCCCGCCCTGCTGTTAGGCCCACCCGTAATAGAACCGTTTTCATTTCCAAAAATCATGAAAGTTGGCGGTCGGGCACAGCTGACCTGTTCCGTATCGGCCGGCGATATGCCGATCTATTTCAGCTGGAAAAAGGACGGCGCCCCGATCAGGCCGGACCTGCAGGTCAGCGAGAAGAAGGAAGAGTTTTTCTCGCTGCTCGTGCTGAAGGACATCACCGCCAGGCACAGCGGCCGGTACACGTGCTTCGCCACCAACACGGCCGCCCAGACGAACTACACGGCCGAGCTGCTGGTGCAGGTGCCGCCTTCCTGGACGCAGGAACCGCACGACATTGCCGTGGTGCTGGGCCACCCGATAGTGCTGCCGTGCGAGGCGGACGGGTTCCCCCAGCCCAAGATAACGTGGTTCCGCGGCAAAGGCAAGCTGTCCACCGACTTCCACTCCATACTGTCGAAGAACAACTCGCTGAGCATCAATTATGCCACTTCGCCGGATGCTGGTAAGTAGATAATGTATGTTGGCTGGCTGTCGCTTTTGCGATTTCGTTTGTCATGGGGCCCGCGTAATGTATTATGGGGATTTTAAATTAGGGAAAGCTTTCGGCTTTTAATGCAACAACAATTAGGGCTTACGTGTGGGTTTATTGTTTTATTCATTTATCGGCATCATCATATATAATATGTATATACATATATATAATACATCGGCGTTGTATTACCGAAAATAGTATTGGCCGAGATGTTTAGACAAATTGTAAGGTAATCACCACACTGACAAGTTCTTCAACGATTGTTTTTCAAAATCAGTTTTATCAGTTTGTATTTATAAACTATTTATGTCAATCTGTTATTTTTAATCTCAATCGGCCATACAGCAAACGGCACTATAGAGTAGTATGCTAACTTATAAAAACTAAAATTTAATATGCAAGGATCGTTCCATTGACAAAAAGGATAATACATATTTTACTTCAGCTAGTTGACCAAATTGTTTTATTTTCATGTCTAATTAACGAAGTAGTAATATTATTATTTTTGTAATCAAATCAAATATTGTTCATGTTGTAGGGAAACAAGGGAACAGTAAACTTGTATTATTTACTTATTCTTATACCAACACTGAAGGTTGCAAAAGCATAATAACTGTTAATAATTTAATAAGTTATTTACACCTTTTTATAGTCATTGTTAAAATAATACTTTCGCAACTATTGACAATTTTTTTTATTCTAAAGGCAAATATTTAAAGGCAGACATAATGATGCGTCGGTTTAAAAAAAAAGAAAGAAATAATTTAATTAAATAATTAACAAATTAACAATACTTTTTTCATAAAACTTCTAAGTTTTTTAAAGTTTAGTTTGTTCCGTATGAATATGTGTTTTTTTTTTAAAACATTTAAATTAAATTGAGTAAGATATGTGGAATGAAAATTTATTTGTAATGAATTTCTTGATGATTATTTGTTAATATTGCTCCAATAATTGATCTTGTAATTATTACAGCAATGTTTAAAAAATCAAAATTCTTTTTAATGGCAAATAATAATGTATGACTTGAAGAAAAGATATCTTGCTTTGATATATGCTAAAACGTTACATTTCATGTGAACCTTGTAGCAATCCACATAGCAATCAACGTGAAAATTGTGCATTCTATGTAGATTTGCATATTCTTTGAAGTACTGCGACAAACCTTTACTGCACGAAAGATCGTAAGAGCAGCATTGAAAAAATAAAACCTCAAAAGTGGGTCTGTTTCAATCACGAACCGAAAATGCAATCTTTCTGAGATAAATGGCTATAATTTACATGTAAACAAATTATTTCAATTATTCATGGAATCGGTAAAAGAAAACAATCAAAATGGTGTTGACTACTAACGATTGATCTGAATCCTTTAAAGAAAGTTTTAATTTGGGTTGTGTGGTTAAATTTCACAATTTTAGCTGCTTTATCAACGAAGGTGCATGATTTAATATAGTGAGATCAAACATACCCATTATTCTGTACGCAAAATTTTACTTTTATTACTCCTCTTTTCGCAATAAGGTAGCTAGATACAATTTAAGAACATGTGAAAGAAATTTCAAACTTTGCTACTCAAATGATATTGATATACAATTACAGTTCAATTCAAGCGTGTTCAAGCGTAACCGTTTCGTTCGATGCTTTCCCTATCAGTTGTTACATATTATACACATCAAGTTTCCATTTCCCTACCATCAAACCGGGATAATTTCCCAGAATTGTTAAAGCAAAAGGCAAAATTTCTGCGAATTAATTAGAGCGAGAAAACCTGATTCGTTTAGTGAACCTGTAAAGAGAAACACAGTATCAAATGAGCTTGGAATGCAGCTTGGTTATTGATGCTGCAGTCATTAATGCGGAACGGGGTGAAATGGAAAATTCCTGCTAGCCGTTCCTTTGGCACAAAATGTGTGTGTGTTTTTTTTTGTAATAAAAGGCATGCCCGAGAGTATATGCTGCTGCACATTACGGAACCGTGCTTCTAGGAAGCTTTCACAGCCAATTTTCACCGCAAATAATTTCGTTCAAAAAAAAAGCCCGTGTGTTTGAATCTATGAGCTTGTTTTTTTTTTATATATTCAATACATCATTCTCTTCACTCAAATTGTTACTCATCGAAAATATCGCTTTATTTTTGGGGCTCTCGCCTCGCCTCCCGTTTCACGCACCACAACCACCAGGCTACTACATGTGCGAGGCGGCCAACGGGATCGGCAACAGTCTGAAGAAAATCATCCACATAGACGTGAACGAGGCGGTCCATTTCGATTCGCCGGTAAAGAACGTATCGGCCCGCCGGAACGATGCCGTTATGCTGGAGTGCCTAGCGCTCGGCGATGAACCAATCAACATCATCTGGACGCACAAGAACCAGCGGATCGATTTCAACAACTATCGGTAAGGTCGGCCGATGCAAAGTATGTCGCGAGCTTTTGCGTTGCTCCCCTGTCTCGCTCTCGCCGACGGGGGCTCTTAACGATCGTGTCGAAAGTGGAAATTATTCCCTTTGCGCCATTTTAGCCTTTTCCAATCGACCTCCATGTGTGTGTGTGTGTGTGTGTGTGTGTGTGTGTGTATGCGGCTACAGTTTGATATGCTGGTGGGTTGTTTTTTTTTTTTCTTCTTTCCTCCATCCTCTTTATTTGCGCAGCTATAACATTATCGAAATGAAGGAGAGCGTTGGCGTGCGATCGCAATTATCGATTAGTCTCACCGAGCGGTACGACTCCGGCAAGTACGTCTGCACGGCGGAGAACCTGTACGGGACGAGCGAACACGTCATCTATCTAGCGGTGCAGGAGCGTCCCGATGCACCGTCCGACCTGGAGGTGATGGAGGTGTCGAGCCGGCAGATACGGCTGTCCTGGAAGCGCCCGTACGACGGCATGTCACCGGTGCTGAGCTATCTCGTCCAGTACCAGCCGGTGCGCCTGGGGAAGGAACCGGTGCAGGACACGCACCGTTCCGGCCCGGTCGGCCCGATAGCCGCGTGGGACAGCCCGCTGACGGTGAACGTCACCTTTTCGAAGGTAAACATGATCAAAAGGTAAGTGACACGGCGGGCACGGGATGCCGAGCGGGATGCCGAGATGTCAAATTCAACGCAATTATCATTAGCAGCATCGATGGGGGCGTGCGGGACGAAACGAGCATCGGGGGGCTGCTTCCGGCGACCCAGTACCTGCTACGCATGCTGGCCATTAACGAGATTGAGTGCTCGTCCTTTACCAGCCCGCTGGTAGTGCGCACGCAGGAAGAGGCACCGGGCGAAGCACCCGGTGGGCTGAAAGTCAAAACCGGTGCGATGGGCGAGCTGGTGCTTACCTGGCAGATCCCGAGCCGAGCGTCTTGGAACGGGGAGCTGCTCGGCTACACGGTCAGCTGCGTGGAGGAGAAAACCAACATCAACTTCATCGCCAGCCCGAACAACATCTCCAACACGACGCTCACGGTGCACGGCTGGGCGACCACCAAGACGAGCATTGCCAGCCTGAAGAAGTTCACGCGGTACGCCTTGCGCATCCGCACGTACAACAGCATCGCGCCCGGTCCGTGGAGTACGGTCGTGTACGGTACCACGTCGGAGGATGCACCCGAGGCCGAGCCGCAAAATGTCTCCTGCTCCAGCCTGTCCTCCCAAAGCATTAAGGTGCTGTGGCAGGAGCCGCCGCCCCAGTTCCATAACGGGGTGCTGCAAGGCTACAAGATCCTCTACCGACCGCTCACGAAAAACAGTACGTATAGGATGCCCGCATAGCCGTCACCTATCTTCGCTTTCCCGTAAAAGGGAGCAAAGGCTTACCACTATCCACTTTCACCATTTTCCCCACAGACGAGTTTGTGTTTCCGTTCGAAATCAAGCGCACCTCCAACCTGGAAACGTACCTGCACGCACTAATGAAAGCGACCAACTACTCGATCCAGGTCCTAAGCTTCACGCTCTCCGGCGACGGAGTGGCCAGCGTTCCGGTGTACTGTGCAACTGAAGAGGACGGTGAGTACGGGTCGCAAGGGGAAAGCAGGAGGAAGTGAGATGTGTGCGTGAGTGTCCACTGGAACGCTCGCCCAACACGAACGACGTGCGAATATGTTTAATGATATGCAGTGCACCGCATCGCATCCAATTTTCAGTCGCGACGATATCTCAATTTCGATAAATTTCGATAAGCTTTGATCATTGCAATTGGTGTGCGCTGCATACACCAGGATGCTTCCAGTCACGATGGATCTAGTGATACGCCCGCGCGCCCACCTGCTCCACACATTTGATGGAACCCGTTTGATGATTGCATAAACCAATTTCATTTTCTAACAACATCCCTTTAATCGTATCACTCTTTGTTAGATGTATGTTGAACCTGACATTGTGCGATATTGCTCGTTATTTCAAGCTTGCCTTCTATAATATCAAACTGAAGGGTATAGCCCTTCGAAATCTTTCGAAATCTTTTGTTAGGAAGAAGAAAGAGAATGCTTATACGGAATATTAAATGTGAATGATACCGTTAGATCAAATTTTGTCATAAAACAATTAAATCGGCAATTTGTGGTGGCTGTTTTCTATTCGCGAACTTATGAATCAATCTTTAAAATATGAAGCATTTGATCAAGTTTCTGATAAAAGAATGATATAGGGTCTACCAAGTCACTTTCGAACGTAAACATTATTTTTCGCCGCGTGCAAGAAGTTGTTCCACATCACTCTGATATTTCATTTTCATCCGAATAATTTCTAATTTCTTTAGAATGATTTTCATCACTTCGTAGATCTATTTCCATCGTTTTTTTTCGCCGTGGGTTTGAAACCGCATCTCATCTAAATTTGTACAACTTTTAAAAAATCAATATTGCATGCATTTCAATGCATTTTTATTGCAAGGATGAAGGTTTAGCATTAGGTTGATGTGCCGTTTAAAGCAAAATAAGATTATTCATCTCATTATTCTCAGTTGAAATTTGATAGTTTCTCGTTTAATGTGTGAGCGCATGGTTTGAAAATCGTGTAATAATTTGTAGCGCAATTAAATGGTTATGATGACGCAAAAAATGCATCAAATTGGTTGTAATATTAATTTTCAAAATGTTTATCTTGATGAGATCTTGATGACAGATCTTGATGAGTTGCAGTTTCAAACCCCCGGTAAAAAAAAGCTATGGAAATGTTGAATGAAGTGTTGAAAATCATGATGAAGAAATACAAAAATATTGTGATGAAAATGAAATATCAAATAAACGTCCTATGCGGACATGACGGCCTATACAGGCTTTCAAGACTTAATTCAATACCACGTAGCCGGATAGTCAATCCTTAATACGGAGAGACGGTCCATTCCGGGCTTGAACCCGTTACGGACGTGTTATTTAGTCGTTCGAGTTGACTGAATGTACCACGGGACCGCCCCTTACACAAGTATACTAGACATAATTTTGTGTCTTGACGTGACGTAAAGAAATTGATTGAGTTTCAACACAAAATGATTTAGATATATTTTCCATCCTCTTATAGTAACTAAAACTAATTTTATTTTTACTTAATACGAACCGTTTTGATAGCCATAATTGTCTTTTTAAATTCGCCACATTAAATACCTATTTACCGTTTCCTTCAATTTTCTTCTCAGTTCCGGAAGCCCCTGCTGGCATCAAAGCGCTCACGCTGACAGCCGACTCGATACTCGTATCCTGGTTACCGCCCGCCCATCCTAACGGCATCATCACCCATTACACCGTGTACGGAAAGGATCACGGCAAGAAGGGTTCCCCAAAACGTACTGTCTTTGATGAATGTGCCTTCCCGCTAAGCTGTTGCTATCCATGATACTAATTGGATGCTATTATTTTCTTTACCGTCATGTTTTCTCTCTCTCTCTCTCTCTCTCTCTCTCTCTCTCTCTCTCTCTCTCTCTTTTGATACCTCGTCCCATCTGCCACTGCACGTCATATGCTTTTGATGGCGTGGTTGGCGCGGTCTTATTTCCAGATAACATCGTGCGGGTGGATGAAACCGGACGACCGTCCATGTTCGAGGTGCGCGGTCTGAGCGAGAACAACAAGTACGACTTTTGGGTGACGGCATCGACGGCCAAGGGCGAGGGTGACCCGACGATGGTGGTTTCGCAAACAACCAACACCCGGGCGCCGGCCAAAATAGCGTCCTTCTCCCGGCTGCTCAAGGTGCCGGTCGGGGTGAGCCTGGTGCTGGAATGTGTCGCCGTCGGCAACCCGACACCCCGGACGCGGTGGATAACGAAGGACCAGGCCGTTACCTTCAGCCAGTACTACGTGATTTCGCAAGGCTTTCTCAAGATACATAGCGTCGAGCCACAGATAGCCGGTAACTTTACCTGCTCGGCGAAGAATCTGTTCGGCGAGGACGAGATACACTACATGCTGATAGCGCTGCAGACGCCGAATGTGACGCAGCTCTCGATACAGTACACCTCGTTCGACAGTTTGCGCGTGACGTGGGAGGTGGCCAGCGACGGTGGTGCCCCAATACAGGGCTACAATCTCTACTACCGCACGACCAGCGGCGCGTGGTCCAATGTGGCAATTCCGAGCGATCAGATGGCGTACACGCTCAACGGTTTGAAGTGCGGCACTCAGTACATTCTGAAGATCAATGCACACAACAAAGTGGGCGTCGGGATGTTTACCGAAGAGCTGGCCGTGCGCACCAAGGGAAAAGGTGAGTAGAACACGGGACACAGACAGGGCCGAGTAGAGTTGATTGCAGTGCTTGTTTCTCAACATATTTATTTTAAATGGGGTATTGTAACGATGCTTATTACACATCAAATGCATTAGGAAATAGTTTTAACAGGCTTTGCTGACAAGCAATATTTATTTTGCTTATTTTTGGCATTTTTGGTTCTCTCCTGTTGAATTAAAAAAAAACTAGTAAAATTTCATTAGTCAATCAATACGATGGAGACGCCCAGTACTTCAAGAAATGCAGGGTTTCAAGTCACTTCCGAATGTGCATATCGTTACTGGGTTTTCCAAATCACTTTCGAATTTTAACATTCTTATTCACCATGTGCTAGATGTTAATCCACGTCAACCTGACATTT
>KI921243.1:3469-15761 GCA_000473525.2 Anopheles melas | reverse complement strand
CGTGCCCGTATTTTGGCACGCTGAGTACATAAACAACGTGCAGCAAACTCATCCAAGCGCTAATTCCTCGGCATTCTACAAAGCAGGGTGTATTTGCCATTGTTTGGCAGAGTAAATTTACATTAACCTTTCGCACAACTTGTTTAACCATATCAAGGGCTTGTGCAAGCCCTTTTCAAACAGTTTCTGCAGTAAAGAATGAGTGCGCAGTTCACATCATCGTTATGCTCGTCACATGTCAAAGGAAGCAAACAATTGTTTGCCAAAGCATTATGTAAAGAAAAAACGACCATTTTGACGAACTGTCATATAACAATAGCAAATCTGACGTGTGCAACTTGTCTTTGTTTACAGTTTTTGCGTTTTTTTTTATTGCTTTGTGAGTTCCTTTTTTATCGTGTACATGGTGTTAAGTCCTGTCACTGGTCATGATGAGTCATATGAGGATTATACAAACATAATCACAAGACTACATAGAGCGTTTCAATAGCAAGCAAGGATCTTAAAGGAGTTTGTTTGTTATGGCAAACTTGTTGTCAATATTGAACGCAGTTATAGGATAGCCAAGATATCAAAAAGTTACTTATTTTATTGTTAACGATGCTGGTTAACGATGCTTAATGTCTTTGTGATTATTGCACTAATTGTGGCATGTCTTAACTCAATGGTTTTTGTTATTCAGCCGATTATTAATTTTTTTTTATTAGTTTTGTTTCATTTTTCCCAAAAGTTTTCTATTCACTATAAACGCTTTGAAAATCTTACTCTCATCTAGATTAATAAAAAAACTATCCTTACCAAATCAACAGAGATATTGAGCGAAAGTAGTGCATTGTTAACTCTTACCTGGAATGCTCAAATCGTTTCCTCGTATTTGGCTTCTGAAGATGCACAACAGAATCACTTGCAATCGTCTTTATTTGACTTTTCTTACGAGTGATTCCTTAGTACAGCTTTGTCTTTGTCTACACTGTGCAGTAAGGTATTTAATTTTGAGTTTGAATTAAACTGAAGTGAAATACATCATGGCATTCAGACATTCAAAGCTAGGATCTCTGCATTTGGAATGTGATTATGAAGATAGACGCAACACTCTGCACTGTCGAAAAAATCTTCAGATGATGAAACATTCATTCTCTTCCAGCTCAGAAAGTCAAGCAATTCCTTCCGTTATTTTGCTTATCTAGGATTGTTTCTATCCAAAGTGACTGAGAACGCAAAGAGAACAACCTCCGCCCAGTCGCCCGAAATGGATCCCTCAGCAAATTGTAGAGACAGTCTTAATATCTGGCGGATACAAAAACTGTTTCACAATCCAAACTCGCACTGGCAGACAACAGCTTTTTTCGTGCTTATGTCCCTGTGGCTGGATACAACCCAGCGAGACGAAAGAAAAATAAACGAGCGTTCAAAAAGGTAGTTTGTTTTTGGTAGCAAAAACATGCTTTGCCGTTGGGTCTCAAATCGAAAGCCTGAGTAACCAGCCTAGATTGGATAAAGCAGCTGCGGGTGGGTTCCGTTTCCGTTTGGATTTTTTTTTCTGCCGCATTGTCGCATAAACGCTCCGAGGTCTGTTTCCGTTTTGGATTTTCTGAGCTTGCTGTCGAAGTTCTGTCTTTCCGGAGTTACCGTTTATTTTAATCCATTCTTTTGCAGATCTGTTCATACCATCTTCCCGAAATAACAACGACAACTGCCCTGAGGAAAACAACGGCTATAAAAGAACAGTTGAATTATTAATATAAACGAATTTGTTTTGAATTAATTTACGAGCTTAAACATACGCAGGAGGAATATTCATTTCCGATCGTGGAAAATAATTAAATATCAGCCACATACTAATAATTTCGAGTGTATTAAGCTAATATGCGCAGTAAATAGATGAGTATTTCAAAATAAATATGTGTAATGTCATCCTAATCATAATCATCATCATCATCATTAGGAGCAATCAACATCATCAGAATATATATGACGTATAATTTCATTACATTATTGTGCCAGTAAATCATTTTTCAAATACATCGACCATCATAAAAATCATCCAAAACTAGCATTCATCCATCCACAAACCAGTCCCAGCATATGTAGAGCTCAGCGATCCTATCGCACCCTTTCTAGTCGGGAATGAAAGGGACAGTATTTCAATTACTACTTATTCTTACTCGAGTTTAGCATAATGCATATGGTTTATATGATTTGCACAAAACTAAAGGCCCAATGGTATAGAAAACTATCGAAATCAAACCCTTCTCACTTGAGAGCACTCTACACTCTCTCATGTTCTGCCTGAAGTGCGATCTGCTCCGTCAACGTTATGCCCAGCATACAATGTGCCTAAGGGTTGACGCCTTCTTTGCCGATGGTGGTAATTCGATTAAAATTTAACCCCTCGTTAATGGATGGGTCAGCGTGTTTCGTACGAAAATCTCACCGGTTTCTCCTTGCCGGTAGCAATGAAAAATTGGTTTCCCCTCTCTGTGAGTATTTCACTCCACCACGGAAAGGGTTTGCCGCAGGTCAGATTAACCGAAGCATCATCGTTGGGTTTGGTCGTATGTCGTTTCAAATTAAAGTTGAGAACGTAGAAAAACGCGTCATTCATTAATCTGTTTAAAGAAGTACCCTCTGAATGATTTCTATATTCTCGCTCATACCCTAGGCAGTACAAACTTTGAAGGTTTCGTGTCGGATTATCCATTTCATGGTGGGACAGTTGACGTGCATTTAGAAGGGATTTTATTTCATTATGCACGACCCGACTCGTTTCATAGTTTTGTTGAAAATTGAACAAAGAATTCAAATTAATTTTACGTTAATGTGGGTGTCATGTTTTATGAATGATATATCAAAATATTTCACCATTCACTTTAGCAATTTGGAAAACAATAATCATTCACAAACAAATTGTTGATCTTTGTCACACTTTCATTACGAAAAGTATTTGTCCCACCTGTACAAATTAAATTTCGCACTTACAAGCGAATAAGTATTTTTAAATATTTTCGCCCCTCTATCAAGCCAAAAATTTGAAAAATTTCTTTCAAATGAAAATAAGCATAAATTTAAAGTTTTCCTGCTAAAGAACGCTGAAGGTCATTAGCAACATTCTTGCCGTTTGAATCAACATTAAATTGTTATATGACTTCTCACTTGCTTCGCCAAAGCAAGCAAACGAATTCAACCGTTCAAGAGGTCATAAATTCTGTGCTAAATATATTGCTTTATCTTGCTCTCCTTCATATACATTCGCTAGTAGGCCAGATCTCCTCGATCATCCTCAAAAATTTGCCTAACGATAGAGCGTTCCTACGCAACATACACACACATCTGCTACAATGGCTACCGGCCACAATTCACAGACACTCATCGGTATGGTGCAGTTGGTGCAACATATTCTCAACACACGGCCAAAAGTAGTGCTGCAACAAAATAACCAACACACAATTCTACCGGCGACAGCTTACCAAATTGGTTAGTGTAGGTAGGCTTTTAAACGATTCTATGGTTCTGCTAGCCTATTTCATACTTTTACGCCTCTGGATGCTCTACCCTTCGTAGCTGCTGCTGTTGCTATTTATGTGATTTATGCAGTGAGCGTTATTATTTATTTCGGTTTTATCTTTATTGCAGAAAACACAGCTCATAAAACAAACTCGACCACAACCACGTTTTCCAACCGACTCATCTGGTTTGAGGAGAGTGTGCTTATTTATAGATAGAGAATGGGTAGGTTCAAATTGGCCACTTCCTTTGGTTGCTTTTTTGCCGTTTTACCACTCCGATTCGCTCTGTTTGTGGTTTCTTCTCATCTTCAATCTCAAATATTCGTCACGTTTTGTCCTCGAGTGTTTGTACAGCATGATGCAGCTGCTGAAATGATAACTAGTCTTTATAAGTCCCTTTTGAACCTGATAGTTTTAGTATCAGTACCAACAAGAGTATTAAAATTTATTCCTACATCCTAAACGCACTCAGATGGCGCGTTTATCGCCAACAAGTTATCGATAGAACCGATTGAAATTGTTCTGCACAATGCGTAGATGCTTGCATTTAACGTCAACCAAATAACTTTAACGTTAAAAATCTTCTAAAAACTGCCATCAACACAGATGAATACATCACAAAAGTCTACAAAACAAAATATCATAAGATTGATTGAACATTCGTTTAGAATTGACTTTGTGAATCAAAATAAAATGAACAACAGCTATTATATGAATCCAAACGGGGGAAAATCGTTACAATCTTTCTAAACTCAATCGATCCAAAAATGAGAAGCTTCAGCGAAAACTTTGGGGCAATCAAGCGTACCTAAAAAGTTTTACTCCAATCTCAAGTTTCGATTGATTTCGAAAGAGCGCAAAAGTCACATCCGCCAACGAGAATGATTGCAGACATAAAAAATCATCATTCCCATGAACTCTACTGCCAACGAGATAAAGTTACGAGGGTTGTAAAATATTTCATTTCCTACTTTTACGTAAAGTTGTAAATGCTCGGATAATCGATGGCCGACTTCGGTGAATCACAGAGCCAAAACATATTCGTTCATCGATCTGCAAACCAAACAGGTTTTGTTCCTTTCTTTGTTGATTTTTTATGCGAATTTCGGCATATACGCGAACTTCACACGAATCACAAAACGAAATTGTTATCCGCTCAAATTCGAACAATAATGTATATTTCATTTGAATCCTACGAATATTACAGCTAAACAAACAAATAAATGGGGGAAACATCAGGATTGAATCTCAAATAAGTACCTATAAAACCTTTTTTTTAATTATTCATACATGATATGTTTTTATCGCTGAATTAATAGATTACTTAATGCATTTTTATATCTCTCACTGCTAACCCACAAACACTAATTCATCATTTATTTTATCAAATATCAAAGTTGCACTTGTTCCAAACATGATGATGCTGATAATATCTCAAGCTTCCAACCATTTAAAACATCAGAAAAAAAAACCAACTCGATGACCGTCAAATTAAACAATTAAAAAAAATTAAGTCAAAAATTAAACAATAATACTAAGGTAGGAAAGCAAGCAGTAAATAAACATCATGAATGGCTTCAGTATTTTTTTCTGCACCCTTACTGTTTTCAATCTGAAAAGATATTATTTATTGTATAGACATTCCTTTGTCTGGATTTTTGAATTTACGCTGAATTTTTTTGTTACTCTGAATTATTTATTTTGTGCACTCTACCAGAAACTATCAAACCTTGATAAAAAAGGCATTGTAAGATTTCTTCAATTGAACTAATCTCCGAAAGCAATCCAATGGTAAGGTAAACATTTTTTATGAAAAGCTTCACAATGAATCACAATTACCTTTTCTGACCGTAATAATTTGGCATTTCTTTGAACATAAAACTGCCACAAGGCAGGAACACAAACCCCAATGAATAAAAGGCATTGATGGATGGCTTAAATGAAAGTGCCTGAGAGCAGAAGCAAGCTCGAAATATAATTTGTTCTTTCGGCTATTCGCTTCACCGTGAACAAGAACTGGCTTCCTGCTTCCAAAAGCGGTTCCTCCTACGTACAACTTAATTTCCAACTCTAATTCTACGAAACGACATCGAATGCTACACATTTTTTTTAATCTAGCTCCACCAAATCATGTTTCCAGTCAATACCAGAACCGGGTTAAAGCGGAAACCACACAAAACCCTTTAAGATCTTGCCAGAGGCAATGTTCTGGATGTGAGAGTTTGTTAAAAGCAGAAATTATTCATGCTAGAGCCACACAACAATGTGTGGGTTTTTCTTTTCAAACTTTCTACAACGAGTTTTCTGCATCTCTCATTATGAGCACAATTTTACCACCAAATAGTAATACAGTTGAGCTCCACACAGGACGTTGGGAAAATTGCTGGTATGGGTACCAATTTTATGATGATTATGCTATAACACTCTTTTCGCCCTTTCACCTACACCGAATTCATAAAACCCTTGTTATTGCTACAATGCAGACACGAGTTCTGAAACATAGCCTTAAGACATCCACCGTTCCTGTGCTCAAATAATCAAAGTCTTTCTAGAAACCAGCACCGCTTCCATACCACGGGGAAACACAAAATAACACAATGGTACCATGGGGCTGTCGTGTTTACTTTCTCCAAACTACCTTCTGCAGAACAATTCCACCAGTTCCTTCAAAGATGCAAGAAAACCGCAAAGAAAGAACATGTTTTCTTCCGTACAATCGATTGGAACGTTTCTTGCAGCAGTAAAGACTGAACACAAAGTAGAGGAAGCTCGAAGTACGACCCCCACACGCGCCATGCCACTTATCGCCATCCAACTATCACCCCTGTTGTCATCAACGTTATCGGTGATGCTGTTGGCGCCGATGTCGCCGTAGGGGCGTCGTCTAGAAACGAATTTTAATTTCCTCTTTCACCAAAACACATTTCCCTTCTGAAACACCTTTGCGCGTGGAACCGCGTCTGTCGTGATTTGATGGTTTCTCTCTCTCTCCATGCTTCCACCGTCATCAAAAAGACACCATACCTTGCCATCTGAAAAAAGTACGAGAAACTGTTTCAATTGTAGTATTTGTCACCGGTCGTTTTCTACGCGAAAATACAGCCAAACTCCTATATTGTACGCTTCAACGGAACACCGGATATGCTCTTGGCTTTTGTTTTCTCACCCACCACTCCTAGGAAAAAAGTAAAATACCGTTACCGAAATAAAATTGGCGTATCTTCTTGGTGTAACCTTTTGTTGCCATCTTTCAAGCAAGCATTACAAAGTCATTATGCTAGGTGCCTTTACCGAATAAAACCACAAACACATTTTCATTTTGCTTGTCTCAATTTCACACGACAAAACAAATTTAGCAATAGCTGTAAGAAAGCACGACACAGCAACAAGACCTAAAACTGGGAAGAAATTAGTTATGTCTTTCCAAGCAAATTGAAATGACATCGGAATCTCCCTTCACAAACATTTTATGAAGGGTGACAATCTTTTTCATTTTGATTCAAATTTCAACAGACATGAAATAGATATTTGTAAAGCGTTGTCAAAAAACGCTTCACCATTGTCCATGTCGAGTAAGAGCTTTGTTTTCATTTGAAGACATGCCAATTACCTGTACATTGCAAACATTCAACGCAAAATGAACGACAGAACCATATTGAGCATTTCTACCAATTTCAAATTCTTTTCCACATTGCGTTTGATTCAAATGTAAATTCTACGAAGATCAACAATGTTTTTCAAGCTGCTACATTTTTTGAGTTTAAAAAGCATGAAACATGAATTTTCATCCATTTATTTTCTTTCGGTTCCACCCAGATGGTTTTATTAGACCAAAAGACAACGACCAAAAGACAACGGACTTTCTGGTCATGAACGATTGCAAATAAAGCTTCATTTTGCAAATGGATTCTGTACGCTGCAATCCCTGACCAACAGCATGGTTGTAATTATTCTAATGGATTTTTTGCGACCTGTGGCAAGCGACATTCCTCCGTTGTATTCATACCACAAAAATGACCAAAATACTCACCCAGAACCTCCAGCATCAATTTACCGCAGTCTCTGGAAACTATACAAAAAAAGAAAGAAACATTTTTGCATACTTTCTCGTGCAATCTGTTGTCAATGTACGACAGTTTCTAGCCTACAAAGAACACATTCATCACATCAATCCTCAATTACGACAACAGAAATGTCCGCAACGATTCCCTATGACCAATTTTAATCTTAGAAATGTGTCGTTTTTCCATTTTGGTTGCAAATGTTCATTGTTCAAACAAAACGCTAAACATAACCGGAAGCATTTAGCTCCTCCAACAAAAAAGATGGAATTAGATCCAGCAACTAACGATTGGAAATGAAAACAGGATTTATTTTTAAACCATGACTTCTAAGCTCCTCAGAACAAAGAGGGCACCATTTTCTGCCAGTACTCCGGCCTTTCAGCGCGACTGCCAGCTTAGGACCGATAATGGGATGTCAAGGATTATAGGAAACGTATCCGTGTTGCCGGCAAATGTGCAAGCACGGATTACATGCTGCTCATTGCAACAAGCACATGTTAGGATTTTTTTTGAAATGTGATGTTTTAGATCGGTGTTGTTCGTGGCTCTCATCAAATGACGATCAGTATGTCAATAGCTCACACATAAAAAAATCTTCTTGGATTTGAATTGTTTTAAATTAGAAAACAGTTATAATACAAAAATCTGTTAACCACAAATTTATATAACAAAAGACATAAAAACCTTTGAAGATTGTTGGAGATTGTAATTTGAAATTTATTAGATCGAATTCGACATTCGAACTGAATTTAGAGATAGGATAGGAGATGAACTAATAGGCAAATAAGGATAGCACAAAGAACTCAGAAATGAATTATGTAATGAACTCATGACCATTGAATATACAGCAGCAAACGGACATTTGAACGAGTCGCATTTATTTTTCATAAACGGCACAAATTTTACTAAATATCGGGAAAGAAAACAAATTGTGCAACGTAGACTAACATTCGTGAGGTTGTCTCACAAAGATATAATGTTTTCACAAATAATGTTTTTCTAATATTTCAAATCAATCAAATTTAAGGTTTCAAAGATCAATGTTTAACTGGAACTATGCAGGATAAACTAAATAAACTGAAAAATACATGTAGCACATTGTCTGATGTGGATGTCTAATTAATGCAATTTATTTCATTTGTTAATAATTGAACACTAACTTGCGTTAGGTATTTCAACCATTTTGCTGGAAGCTGTAGTGTAAAATTTTATGAAACACATTTTTAGGCTGCCATGAATATTAACACAAATATGTCTGCTACGCCGAAGAGGCTGAACGACTACTTGATGGTTACTTGAACGACTAATGGTTCCCAATGAAATACTTTTTTATACGGAATGGCATAGTGATGGTGCATCCGTTTCCGTCGTAATACTGCCGCAAGTCGTAGCTAATTTATAAGCATAAATTGATCCGCATCAAATCCAATTTAAACCAGACTCATTTGTTATCCTCGTTTGGGGTGGAACTTCTCGGTAGAGTGGAAGAGGAAAAAGAATTGTCCGTAGGAGTAACGCATAGACTTCGTATGTTTCATCAACTCTATGTTTACATCCCGGGCTTAGCGACTACTGACTGAAAATTTTTCGTTCTTTCTCTTTCAACCGTAAACAATCTCCATGGTGCAGGTCATTTGGAAATATGATATTCATTCATAACATCGTCTCGGTGACGCAAGTTCTTAGAACGGTTGGTCCGAGCAGATCGGCGTTACTCTACCAAACAAGCGAAAGAAGAAATGTTGCATGTGGCTATAATGTAATGACTCGGGGCTATTGCCCGAGATGATTGCAAAATCTCGTCGTACTCGACATGCTTCCAGCGGTACAGGAAGGTACGCTGCAACACTGCTCGGCACGTACCTTGAGGACAAGAATTGATTGGATTAATTCTAATCTAATTCAATATGTAAAACATCTTCGGACGGTCGCCTTAAAACGTGCAAAGTCTTTCGTCTTGATGGTCCTTCTAGCGGATATGCTAAGCCATGTTTGCCTTTATCTGCAGAAAATAGCCAAACGTCCGGTGACATACAGCTGTTTCGACTTGTTTTGAGTCAATGTTTGAATTTAACGGAACGTCTTTTAGATGCAGAGATGGCGGGAAGTTTATTCGAATGCGAACCTTCTCCAACTACGTTGTTTAGTGAACAGCAATGTGTTTGATTCATGATGATCCAAACTGTGAGGCTAAACATTCTTGCACATTGAACAACAACATCAGCATACTAATACAATATGCAACTGATGACAGTTTGATCGGTTCGCGATTCAAAGATGTTGTAGGATAACTTTTCTAACCAAAATGGCTGCTTCAGGTCAATTAGAGAAACAGCGCTTACTTTGAGTGGATTGTCAAACATGTGCTTCGTCAAACAAAAGGTTCGATTATTGAGTTAATCAATTGTAAATCAAGCTCAAGACACACCATTGACTTCATTAGCTTCATCATGAAAGGGATTAGAAACGTTCAAAGTTTAATTGGGTTTGATTATGGTGCCGAAACTTTTCGGACATTTTCACGGATCAATTTATATGGAGAGGATAAAGTTGTTTATTAATTTAGTGGACCAGTTTGGGATTACTACATACAGTACTCAAAAGGGTCCGAAAAGGGATATGATATTTGGGTGTTGAACGGCAGTATGTTAATGTACCTAGATTGTCCTTTTCTAGTTGACTGATTAATTTATCACCAAAATAACCATGAACAGCTACGAGTAGGCTGTGATTCAGTTGATTTAACTGTTAAAACTGTAAATTAAATTTATTGTCACACTATGTATTTTAGTTTCAAATATCCATAACATTTTTAAGTTTGAAGCGCAAGCTTTAAATATGTCAAATGCTCGTAAAAGTCAAGAAAGAGACATTTGCACGACAAACGAATTAAATTCATGAGGACTTCGAAAGAACGCAACGTTGAGGCAAATAAGTACGAGAAGGTTGTAAAAAGGCAACCACAGAATAAGCCAGAGTATGGGGCGAAATACCTAATTCAAAGTTATAAACACCAAAGGTATAAACACGTTTTAGAAAACCTGTAAAGCATGCAAACTACGTCTTGAAAAATGTGTGCTTATGGTTTGCACAAACACACGATTAAATAAATAAGTGAGATTAAGTCAGTCACGATCTGCGAGAGTCACCCATTTCTGTACATTGTAACTAGAGTAAAATATTGCCACTGCATACCGAAACTGTTTACAAAACTACAGCCAACTCTTACCTTCATTTGTTGATTCTTAGAAAACAACCAACCATACTCCTATTACAATATGTATTTATACAAAAGACATAAACAAGACGATCATGCCTTCAGAAGCCAGAATTGTTAGAATTATGATGTTTGTTTGTGGCATTCCGCAATGTGGAGAGTATCATGAACATACATTCAAATTGTGTTATATACGACCACCTAAAGTAAACCATATCTAATAACTGTATACATGATTATCTACAACGGAGTAGATTAAACACACAATGAATATAGTCCCGGTTCTGTTCTGACCACACAATCGAGACCAGCGCTTCTTTACTTCAAGATAAATCACAATTTCATTCTCACACACGTCATATGCCACGCCGCTTAGTTATGTGACCTTACGCTGCGTACGTTGCGTGATTGACAGCCGCATTCTTTAATGGGAAGTGATTAATCAAATATTCAATTACTCTGACAGTTTGATCTTGGGAGCTATATGCCAAAGGGGTGTTCTTCATATGATAAAATGCCCCGTAGCTTTCTTTAATTCCAAACAAGTGGAACCAGTATCGAATCGATGAACGGGAGTTCAAGGAGTAAGGTGTCAAGATTGATCAGAAAAAGAATGAACACAGGAATGGTAAACATTCTTCTTTCAAAAATGTTTTGTTCTTCGAATAACATGCTACAAAAAGCTCTTTAGCTTGAAACATGTTTTAAATTAAATTAAATTAAATCGATAAAATAACATAAACTGGAAAACTATTGATATTATTTTTATTTGAACAACATAAATGTAAATTCCTTCCCACTACAGAAACACACAGCTTTGTGGTGTTACTTGGTGGTGTAGCTAATTCCAAGCAAACTAAGAAGATGAAAATGGTAGCTAAAATAACAACGGTAATATTCAGAGGCACAATCTAACAATGTGAGTTCACAGCTAGAAGAAAATAAAATTTACTTTCTAGTCCTTCATAAACATTTTCAAACACAACCCCCATGCTGGACACTGAAATTTACTCTAACATAATTAAAAGCTACCAAAATCGACAACTGCTCACAACTGGCTAAAACGTGCAGTTTTCTACGGGTGGTACATGAAGCTTTGTTACAGGGCCCCATATCCTAATCTCATTTTCATGCATCTTTCCACCTTCAAACAGACTTCAATCAAATCAGCACTACCAGGCCTCAGGAGCAACGAACACGAATGTTCTTCACAGGCTTGTGTGACAAACGAAAGTACACAGTAATCTACTACAGCTACCACCATGTTTCAAAGAACGGAAAAGCCTGAAATACCTGTCATCAGATCCTCCTCATTGCCAGTTTCCTGACCCTCCACCGTCTTTGTGCGGATTTGATGAGTAAGTTCAATGTCGACCAAATTAGACTCTGTGTGTATCGGCGGCATGGTTCGTTAAGCATTGATTCAAATGCTTCTTTATAGATTGTTTTTTTCAGCTGCTTCTTTTCAGTCGAATAAGAAACAACCTCCCATACAGACGTTAAAG
>AXCO02007519.1:0-14577 GCA_000473525.2 Anopheles melas | reverse complement strand
TGTGTGTGGGTGTCCGTGTGTGTGCACACAATCCATATCCTGCTTCTTGCCGTGTCACTGCCGGAAAGGGATAATATACACCCCGTACCTCCCTCCAGCCCCTGTTTTGCCGCGCGGTCGTTCCTTCTCGCCGCCGGACCATCGCACGCCGGGCGCTTGACGATAAGATCAAAGCAGCACAATGAACGATCCGAGCCTTTTTCTCGGAGGTTGGTTGGCGAGCAAAGGGCTCCTCCTCCCACTCAAGCCTGCCTCCCGTCTTCCCGCGCCCACCATTTCTGCGATGACAAGCGGGATAAACTTTCTTCGCCCAAACCAACACCACCAAGTTCTCAATTCAAATGAAAGTGGGCGCCCACTACCGGTCCCTGCACGCCGGGAAAAACTCCGGGAAAATCTTGCCCACCACACAGCGCGCAGCAACAATAGGGCTGCGGCAAAAAGCGAAGACGTCCAGTGGTCCAACACAAGAAGCGGTTCCTCCCCTTTGTTGCCGCCGCTCGCCACGTTCAAGCTCTCGCCCGCTTCCGAGGAAAAACCCCCCGCCCGAGTGAGACGTTTGATCTTGAGCTGAGCAGCAGAGAACCTGGAGCACTGGGGGGGGGGGGGGGGGGGAGGGCAACAGTGAAGGATGTGGTGCTTTATGTGTATCGGTTTGACCGGTTTGGTGTTTTTCACGAGTTTGCACGGAAGGGGATAAAGAGGGGGCAAGGGGAATGCCCTTTTGTTTCCCTCTCGCTTACACTTCCTTTCGCACTTTGCTGCTGGCTGTGTTGTTCTGATGGCGGCAATCCATTTGCAGGCGCGGTGCTTCCCCCACAATCATAATTCAAATGTCCAATTTCCGCCATTTTCTTATTTTTATGGGAGGGGAGGGAAGGCGGGGGAAGAGGAGGGGTAGTCAAAAAACTGTAGTCACTGGACGCTACCGGCGCTTCGGTGCCATGGCTTTGGGTTACAATTAGAAGCGCGCGCGGGCGCGGTGAGTCTGCTGCGCCCGGTGCCGTGACCAGGATTGTAGGCGAATGATGCGAAAACTCTCGCGCGCCGAAAGGTGGCACAAGGGCAATTGGCTGTGCGGGAGGAGCACTGAACAGTCGCAATGATAGGATGTTCTTGTGTTTGTGTGTGTATGTATGTGTGTGTGTGTGTGTGTGTGTGTGTGTGTGTGTGTGTGTGTGTGTGTGTGTGTGTGTTTCACCAAAAAGGGCAAACATAAATCCTAAATGAACAATACACTTGGGTGTCCAAATAGCAAAAAAAAACCCCGACGGCTGTGTGCTCGTTCCTGGTCCCGGGGCCAGGAGGAAAAGATTTATTTGCCTCACAATGGCTTTCACAAGGAGACACACACACACATACACATAAATACAAGCACAGAGGGAGAGACAGCGCGGTCACCAAATGCGTGTCCTTTTGTGGGCGAAGGTTGTACACGATTCCGTTCCGCGACACCGCGCGAAGGTTTAAGCCTGACAAACCTTTAGAGCAAGCAGCAACCAGCAACTAAATTGCTTACCGTAAGAACAGCAAGACGAGTGTGTGTGTGTGTGTGGTAGTGTACTATGTGTGTTTTTTGCCGTTTGTAGTTCGGAACCAACCAACTGAACTGTTATCGCATTGGGGCTGCTGTTTCGGCAAACCATCCAGAAATTAATAAAGGGATTTGTACTGGGCGAAAGACAAAAAAGAATGCACACACACACACACACACATACTAGTGTCTGGAGTCGTAACCTGCTGGCGAGAGTTCACCAGAGCGCCTAGCCTAGGCTCTACCCTGTGCGAAAACTCGTCCCTGGTGCTGCCTGGTGTTGCTTTCGAACTGCTTGCCAAAGCTCCCTTTTGCCCCAGAATCTTGCCACACTGCTACTCATCGGTGGTAAAGGGGGGGGGGGGGGATAAGGGGTTTCCCACCGCCTGCATGGGACAACAATGGTGGATCCCCGGTGTACGCGCAACCAACTTCTTCTTTGGTCTTTCGCTCGGTGCGATGGAAAGTCCGGAAAATCGCCACCGGATACCGGGTCAGGGCGCAGAAGGTGAAAAGCCAAGGAAATGGGAAATAAACTCAACCCGCGCCGCCTGCTGTGCCTGCAAAGGCCCGTGTAGCTTTTCAACAGGGTTCGCCGCCTGCCCACCCTTCCTTTGCCAATGGAACATGCTCTCAGCTCGACTTGTTGTCGTCATCGTCCTTTCATGGGTGTGTTCTCCGCTTTCCTCTGTACATGTGTGTGTGTGTGTGTGTGTGTGTGTGGCTGTAGCTGGACGTGTATAGCTGCAGTGCGGTGCGTGTGTCTCCCTTGTGTATGTGTGTGTGTGTGTGAATGTATGTGCACCGTGCTGCCTGGAACCGTTCACTAATTGCACATTCTTGGCATAGTTTTCCTTTCCCTCGTTTTTCACACACACACACACACACACACACACACACACACAGAGTCCCTGGTAGTCGATGTTTTCTTCGCTTTCCCTACCCATCGCTGCCGCCGGCATCATCGCATTTTCCTCGGGAGCTCGGGGTTTCGCTCATGCATGCCATACCTTCCCCATCTCTCCCTCTCTCATCTCACACCACAATCTCCGCTCTCGACGTCAGGGCAGTCGGGGGAGTCGCCCCCGAACTCTCTCCCCCGCTTTTTGCGCAGCAATATATGTTTATATCGTATCCTCGCAAAACCCTCCCACACGCACACACCACTCATGGACCACTCAACCCTCAACCGGGCGGTGTCTCCTCGTGTCGTCTGCTGTGTGTAATCGTCGGTAAGGCTTCTTCCGGGGTGAAACTTGTTCCGCACACTCGTTTAGAACTCGTACGCGGTACGCTCTGGCACATATAAACACCCATCCCGCCCAGAAAAGGAAGAACAAAACCTCCTCCAGACGTCAGGCGGGACCGTGTAGTACCATCGCCCGAAGGTGTCAATCGGGCGCTGACGCTTTGCTCTTCTTGCGAGCGGCTTCCATCACCCCAGTCTGATTTATTCGCTTTGCGCTCTCTCACACGCGCACTATCTAACTTTTCCGCTTTTTGCTTTATCACCAAACTACAACCCTCGTTGAGAAACACAGCTTTGAACCCTTCTTCCCAGCAGCATCTTGTAGCATCTGTAGCTGGAGGGCAAAGGAATCATCATATGTTCCACCCTGCACAAGATCGAACCGTAGCACTGGTAATATTGGTAGGGATGGCTGTGAACTGTGAAATTGTGGACCTGGGGATGGTGGGCGTGTTGCGATAGTAACTATCGAATTATTGCAAGCACTCACACATACACACACAGCTTGCCTGTCGGCTGTGTAAGCTGCACTTAACCTTTCGCTCGGTGTCGCGGTGTGAAGAAACAAGCACTTTTGGGTTGCATCGGCCCAAAAGTTGGTCCTTTGCAGTGTTTTGCCCGCTTGAATGCGAAATGATGCGAACATTTGGCTGGCTCAAAACGAGAAGAGACGACATGATAAAGCCTCGAAGACGGAAGGCAATCGAATGTCGCCAGTTTGGTCCTTCGAACCGGATCGGATTACAAAACAATGGGGTTAAAGGGCAGAACAGCAGATAGCATAGCACGCTTGTGTGATTGAAACACACTTATTTACGTAATATGATGTTAGAGATAATTAGTTTCAGCGTTTTGATTCAATCATCATGTCAAATGATGTTTCCAAAATTGAGGATCCAAACTAAAACCGAAAATAGAAATTGGTCCCTTTGGAAGCCTAAGATGGAAAGCTGAAATTACAACCCGTCGGTGGAACGATATTCATCATCCGGGTTGTATTTTCCATATCCATTTGACTGTCGCCTTCCGCCATATTACATTTAACCAACTGATGAATTGTTGACATAATGTTGTGACCCAAATGTCAACTTTGATAAAGAAAAAGCTACTTGAAATCATTAAACGCACCCTTTTAGAAGATTATTAGCAACAAATTGCATACCTTCAGGCGTGCCCAAACTTTGGTCCTTCGAACCGGATCAGCAAACGATTTTACTTCACCAGTAGCACGGTGAAGACATGTCCCCACGCGTCATCGAACCGGCGATAATGCATAAACGCGCACAAAACACGTTGACCTAGCGCGGAGCGCTTTCATCTCGCGTAAAAACACGGGCCACGAGCAGTCATTCGGTCGGTTTGTGGTGTTTTGGTGTCGGGCCTTGGCACTTCCACGTGTCGCGCGGGAAACGTTTAGAAGGAAGGTACCGGTCGCGGCATCGCAATGGGGATGAAATTAATTGCTCATAATGGTGTCACTCCGGGGCGCACTGTTGCAGGCAGGATCCGTCTGCGAGGTACGCTCTACTGGCCGCTCTAAAGGCACCGTGATGATGAGAACCTCCCCCGTGCCGTGTGTACGGTAAAACAAACAGCAACCAAAACGGCACACAACATAATGCCAAAAAAACAAAAGTCGATAGTTGTTTTTTTTACCGCGCCAGAGATGCTCGCCGTACGGCAGGTGCCGCCTTAACGTGAAGCTGCACTGATGGTGCATCGTACGCAATTTGCCGTAAAACGTGGCTGCACAGGATGCTGTTACTTCGATGGAGGGCAGTGATTGTGCACTTAATTTACGGCCATGTTCTGTCGGGCTTCACCGTCGGCGAGAAGTGCATTATTGGGCGCGATCGTTGCGCCTGCCGGATGGCCGGTCGTTGTATTTGCACCGGAAAGGACCCGGAACAACCTATTCGCAACCTGCTGAACCTCTTAGCTCGTTTTGGGTGTTGTAGGTTCCTCTTCTTTTTTTTTTTTGGTTAGCCTTGCCGATTCCGTGCGCGGGTTGCTCGCCCTGATACGGATCAATTCTAATTGGACTGAAATTGCCTCACTCCTCTCTGCTGAACGACTGGGCGGGTTGGGCCGGTATGCCAGCTAGCCAACGATGGGAGGAATTTCGAGCGAAGGTTGAATAATCACAACGTCCTCCGGGCACGAACGGCTAGAACGGAACGATCAATTTCTTCCTGCGCGAACGTTTGATGATCTATAAAAGCGGAGCGATGTGCTGTTCAGTAGTGTATGAAAAAAGGGTAACTAAATGACTATTAAAATGTCTCTACAAAGACCTGTATGTTTATATATGTGTGTGTGTGTGTGTGTGTGTGTGAGAGAGAGAGACAGAGAGAGAGAGAGAAAGACCGAAAGAGACAGAATAAACAAGAAAATATTTTGATGAAGCATATTCCCGTCCTGCCACCAGTACCAGCAGTACCCCGGCTGTTCTCCCATCGGCTCGAAACGTTCATTCTTCCTCGCGAAACAACAATCAGCGAAGAATGTGCAAACGTTAGCCTACCTTTCAGGCGCACATTGCGCGCCGCGGAGGCAACGGTTATCCGACATCGCCGGAAAATTGTTAAACCGGGCCCGGCGGGTAAAAAGGTGGAGAGCGTTCTCGTGCGGCATAAAAAAGTGCTGTGTGTGCGTGTGTGAGGAAAAGCGCGGACTGCCGTCGACGATGAGACGATCTCGCAAAATTGTTCTTTGCCGCTCATGGCTGACAGCAACAGCAGCAGCACCCAAATGCTTCGCATATTTTCGACGGCAAGGAAAAATTCCGCGCTATATTATTTATAATAAAATTTACAAACCCGCGCGCACGACGGTTGCGTATTTCCCGCCCGCTTCTTTTTCTGCTTCTTCCCCTTCCCACCCTCTATGTACGCAGGGGAGGTGTTTTTTTATAGCCATAAACTGGCTAGAAGCGTTCCTTTTTTTTGCTGCTCCGAGTTTATGCCCTGTCACCACAGTGTGTGTGCCGCAGGGGATATTCAACATCCAGGCGGCTCGTTCGGAGGGATACACATCACTCAACGGTTCGGTGGCGGCCTCCTGCCTCTCTCTCCAGGTCTTATGCGTAATATACTTGTGCCCGGTGGTGCCGTGTGGCTGCCGCTGGGCTTTCCCGGATTGAGATGTCGCTGTCACCACTGCAGCAGTGGCAGCGGCAGCAACCATCGGGACACACCGTCGATTGACGATGCAAAATAAACTGTTCAATTTTTATCTGAACCTCCTTCCATCTGAACCTATAAGAGCCTCCAGGGGTATGGTGTGTTTGCTTGATAAAGTCAAGCGCCGGGTGCTTGCTGGTGTGATGAACTCGAGCATTTTCCTTACTGCGTCTAGCGCTAACGGCGTACGTGTTTGATCCTTGGCACTGGCTGTTCGAATCCTCTGCTGCACGTCAAAGCATCAAAAGGCTTGATCGATGTTATCGCGAATGTTTTCCTGCCTGCCCGAACGATTTGCCTGTTTGCACCGGAAGGAGGGGGCTGGTGTGACTTCCATTTATCGCGCGCGATGGTTCGTGGTGCATCGTTGCAACATCACGTTTTACAGCCACGATTGAACCATCTCGCAGCTATTTCGTGCATAGCCACCGATTACGGCGAGGGAAATGGTACCGTCATGTTTGTTTGGTTTGCTTTGTTGGTGTGCCTGAAACATGTGATGCTGCGCCGCGACGCCCCTCTGCACCTAAGCTCTCGTGCCTATTTTTAATCATTGTGATTGTTTGTACATGGGCATTGATTGTTGTCATCCGGTGTATTGATAGGTATAGCTGACAAAAATCCCCAGTAGTCTCCAATTCGATTTTGAAAATTTTGGAACTGACTCCGGAAGGTATGTTCGCTCCCGTTTGGAATTGTCTGGAGTTGGCTCGAGTCGATTCATTCGTAGTTGTCCGGAGTTCGGCGTCATCCCGAGTCGTCCGGAGTTATCCAGAGTTAACGAGAGTCATCCGGAGTCCTCCGGAGTCGTCATGAGTCGTCTGGAGTCAACTGGAGTCATCCAGAGATGTCCGGAGGTGTCCAGAGTCATTCTGAGGTGTTCGAGGTCATAATAAGTCATCCGGAGTCATTCGGAATTATCCGGAGATGTCCTGAGTCGTCCGAAGTTGACTGGAGTCGAAGTCGTCCGAAGTCGTCCGGAGTGATCTGGAGATGTTCGGAGGCACCCGGAGTTGGCTGGGGTCATCCGAAGGTGTCTGGAGTCATCCGAAGGCATCTGGAGTCATCCGAAGGTGTCTGGAGTCGGGAGACGGCCATTCCAATATTTTAGTGGTCATGCTTTTCATCTCCATCTCCGTAACCTGTTGACTCCGCGACAACATGAAATAGGAAAAGTAACAATCCACTCCATTAAATGACTGACCACAAACATATATCACTGGCCGTCCTTGGCCGACTGCGACTCCAACCGACTCCAGACGACTTTCGATGACTCCGAACGACTCCGACTCCAGACAACTCCAGACGACTCCAAATGATTCTGGACGACTTCGCACGACTTCGGGCAGAACTAATGGTTCCGATTTTGCCTGGAATCGGAGTCGTGGGTACGCTCCAAACCGTGTACCGTGTGTCGGTATTGGATATTTATTGTAGTTTTATTTGACTATCACTGGGATATGTTGGAAAGCAGCGATTGACAATTGAATTGAGTGGAAATCATTAAATGCAAAGAAGAAAAACCGCCTAAAGCTAGGCAATTAGCATCACAAAAATTACTCATTACTGGGCTTAGCGTACAGAGCGTCTAATTTCACGCCCACTTGATGCCGCAGTCTAGTTTGGGTGCTTGCTTCAGGAACATCACTTTTTCTTTCAACGTTTCTTGAAAATTTTCAAAAAATAACCAAACCAGTTGAAACATTCTCGATGGGTTTGGTTGTGCTCTCTGGCTCTCCCTTCCCCTGCCTGCGACACGCTTTGTCATCTGGCTTTATTTAATACTGCTTTCTGACGAGCGTATCAAACGCATTTCGTACCTCCACCATCACCCACCACCATGGACACCCTGGACTCTGTTGCACAGTTTACAGGAAGAGGAATGAAAACCCGTAAATCATTCTGCCCTATTATTTGTGTGTGTGTGTGTGTGTGTGTGTGTGTGTGTGTGTGTGTGTGTGTGTGTGTGTTTGTGGCAACTTGCGCTGGAAGAAGATGCCATGTTGCAAGGGAAGGAGCGTTGGGACGTTTTGTTGGTACGTTCTTTCGCACTCTGCTGTAAGCCGGATAGATTCTTCGCCGTGTCCAGCCGCGTGCGAAGGAAAAGGTGAAGGAAAGGACAATAATTAAAATTAGAATATGCACACACACACACACAACTAAGAGTTTTACGCTTGCCGGAAGATGTTGTAGACTTCCTTTACCCTCCCGGACCCAGGTTCGGAGATGGTTAAACCCGACGGTTGGTGCCCGCAGAACAGTAAAGCAGAATCGCTGGTGCAGTATATCCTGTCTCATTTGGGTGTGTTTTTGTTCGCTTGTGTGTATGTGTGCTGATGGTGCCGTACTACAGGTTATTGTTGGTAGGTGTATGAATAAATATTACACCCGCTTTGGTTTTGTGGGGCGGTTCCAGCTACGCGTTGTGGCGAAGGTTACAATCTACAAGTAATTTTCCTGCGAGTTCCTGCTAGGAACAGGGCATTTTTATTATTTTACTGATCACAACGACACAGACAATACTTGCGAACGCTTGCTAGAGGACATCTTTTGGCAGCACCAGCTTCATGTACTCCACTGTCCGATCGTTTGCCTCACTGTCTGCTCTCCAATTCTCTTTTGCTACCAAAATGGCAGAAATGGGCAATAAATCTTCCCGGGAGGAACCGAAAAACCCGCTACACTTTTTGCCGAACGAGCGCGTGAGTGCTCCCTTGGTTGCAGGTCGCACTTAGTGTCGCGAGAACTTCTTGGTTTTCTTGGTGCCACGGCACCAAACCATTCCTTCTTGTATTTTAACCTTCTTTTTGTTACTCGGGAAGCTCCACATGTTTTCCCTGTTACCTTAATACCTCTAAAGTCACCCTCGAAACTTCGTGGCTGGTGCCTTTGTGTGCCCTCCCCCCTTAAAAAGGAATAAAACGGACGAGGCAGGGAGGGAAATAAAATTAACGGCGGAAAAATCAAGCACCTTTCAAGCAAATAATTTCTCCGACAACAAAGCGAAAGCGACGGGCGCTGTAGCAAAAAAGGTATATTACGACGGCCCTAGGGGGGATGGGGGGGCAACCGGTGGTTTCGGTGAGTGTGTCTCGGTGTGTGTGTGTGTGTGCAGGATGAAATTACATCCTTGCTGCGTGTGCCGGTGCCAAACGGAGTAAACATTAATGATAAAACTAACAATAAAAGCCGGCGGATGGTTGCGCTGATGCGAAAATGTTTCGCGTGCGCCCAGTATCGTTGACTCCCACTCGCCGTGGGGGGGGGGGGGGGGAAGGGAAGAATCTTTGGATGGTGAAAAGGTAAAGGGCACAGTATCTCTCCGGCACAAACCCGGTGGTGGCGCAGCCCGGGAATCATTTTCAGGCGTGCGCGCGCTTTCCCCTATTCGGAGCGCCGCAGTGTCCAATTTCTGGCAGTCCTCGTCTCTTGCAGTCTTCCCATCGGTAACAAAGAGCAACATTGCAGGGCGGGGATGGTGGGAGGGCGACTGAAGAAGGGAAGGAAAAAAGCGCCGAGAAACTGCTCCAACGGCAACGGGGGGAGGGAGGAGCAAGCGGAGCAAACGTTGGGCAGAGAAGAAAGGAATTTCGCTGCGAATGGGTACCAGAAATTAATTAGTAGTCGCTCTGCTACTACTGCTGCTGCCAAACGACCACCAGCGATGAAAGGCGAAAGGAACGAGGCGACGACTTCTTCCCTCCTCCGCATCTCAACTCCCATTGCCAGTCCACGGCCGAGAAGCAGCTCTCGGTGTGGGTTAAGAACGAAACAGAAACTGTGGAAGGAGGACACATCTAATGTCAGCAGAGAAGTCATTCATTCGAAAGCGGGCGAAGGGACAAATGGAATTCGGTGGAAGTTTTGAAGGATGCGGACGCGTCCAATAACGATGAAGAATGTCTTTCGTGCTTGTGCGCGTCAGCTGAACGGCGGCGTAGCATCTCGGTTTTTGGGATGGGAAGAATGCTTCTTGAAGGTAGCGCACGAAAGAGGCCTTGTTTTGATGCCACAATGATGAATGTGGGCCCGGACAAAGTCTTCATGGGGTGGGGAAAGCAGCTGCCAAATGAAGGCACAAGTGCGCCTAGACAGGCATCCCATTTCCCCTTACGAATGCCTTACCAAGGACCACACTCTCTAATGATGCACATCCAATATCCTTCACGCTCTCTCTCTCTCTCTCTCCCAACAGGTCGCAATGAACTGATCGCTCGCTATATCAAACTACGCACCGGCAAGACGAGAACCCGGAAGCAGGTCAGCTCGCACATACAAGTATTAGCCAGACGGAAGCTGCGCGAGTTCCAGGCCAAGATGAAAGTGGTAAGTAGCGGTGGTCTTGCTCTACGGAGAGGCCGTATGCGTATCCTCCCCTTGGTTCTGTCAGTTTACGAATTCAGCTGTTTGGAGAAGGGGTGTGGAAGCGTGCAGAGTGAAACAGAGGCTAAAGGTGGAAATGCACACACGCACGCGTGCAATCACGTGCACCAGGGCAGCCACTAAGCCTTCACCGGACTCCAAGTTGGAAGACATAATGCCTGAAAATTCCTGAACTTTCCGAACTTTTCTGAAGTTCCTTGAACTTCCTTCCAAATTTGCTCTGTCTCTGTATCATCTCGCGTGTTATCTTCTTCTTCATCTATTTCGTTTTATTTTTCTTTCTATTCCTTCTCTATGTGTGTATGTATCTGTTTGTTTGTGTGTGTGTGTGTGTGAATGCGTGGGTGTGCTGGTGTGTTATTTCTTTCTTTTTTTTTCTCTCTCTCTCTCTCTTTCTCCTCCCCCCCCCCCCACACCACCCTGCTGCACTTATCAAATCCCATTGTCCATCGTATCCATCCTTAGAATCACCCGCTGATGGGTGTGAAGGAGAAAGTCTTCCCGACCAACATGACCGGCATGAGCAGTGCCCAGATCGTGACGATGGCTGCAGCGAAAGGTCGCCTTCCCTTAGCCAATCCTTCTTACCACCACCACCACCACCACCACCACCAACAACAGCAACACCATCTTCCGTACCACCATCACCATCCTAGTGCTGCTGGTGTAAGCGTACCTTTTCTCTCTTTCGCTTGTTTTTTTGGATGCCCTACCTTTCATGGCAAACGTGGTTTGTCCAGGCGCTTGTTTGTCCTGCTTCTGTTCTGGCTTTGTGCAGTGGAATTGCTTAAGGTTTGCTGCCGATGCTGCCTCTTGCCGGCACTAACCCTATGTGTGTGTGTGTGTGTGTGTGTGTGGTTGGCTGTGCAGCTGTACTAATGAGATCTCCGCTACTCTGACAGCTTGGTGCATATGGCAATGCAAAGGGTACTTGGAATGAGATCGGCAACGCCGATTCTCTGACTCTGGCATATAACAAAGGTCAATAAAGATGTGCTGCTCAGATCAGGTTCCAGAAAATGCCAATGTCCTAATGCCTAATTCTTCCACGGAACCTTTAAGATGTCTCCCTGAGTGAAACTGAGGCATCAAACCTGTGTGTCTGAGCTGGAGAATCGTTACTTCCAATACATTATGTTTAGGATCATTAGGAGCTCGACAGATCTAGCTTTGCTAGCAACAGGAATCTAAATCTTAAACTCACTCCAAATAAATTAGTATCATTCTACTAGGATTTAGAAGATGAAGCATGAGATCTTTGTGTCTGAGCTTGAGAATCGTAGCTTCCAGTTCGTTTTGTTTAGGATCTTCAAGATCTCGACAGATATAGAGTCGCTAGCAACTGGAATCTAAATCCTAAACGCACTCCACCTGAATTGGAATCATTCTACTAGGATGTAGATGCTGAAGCATGAGATATTTGTGAACATTATGTTTAGGATCTCAAGGATCTCGAGAGATCTAGCGTCGTTAGCAACTGGAATGTAAATTAGAATCATTCTGAACACATGAGATTTTTGTGTCTGAGCTGGAGAGTCGTTACTTCCAGTATATTATGTCTAGGATATTTAGGATCTCGAAAGATATAGCGTCGGTAGCAGCAGGAATCTAAATCCTAAACGCACTCCACATGAATTGGAATCATTCTACTATGATGTAGAAGCTGAAGCATGAGATCTTTGTGTCTGAGAATGAGAATCGTAGCTTCCAGTTCGTTTTGTTTAGGATCTTTAGGATCTTGATAGATTGAGAGTCGTTGGCAGCAGGAATCTAAATCCTAAACGCAATCCACATGAATTGGAATCATTCTACTACGATGTAGATGTTGAAGCATGATATCTTTGTGTACATTATGTTTAGCATCTTAAGGATCTCGAGAGATCTGGCGTCGCTAGCAACTTGAATCTAAATCCTAAACACACTTCACATTAATTGGAATCATTCTACAATGTAGATGCTGAAGCATGATATCTTTGTGTCTGAGCTTGAGAGTCGTTACATCCAGTACATTATGTTAGGGATTTTTAGGAGCTCGACAAATCTAGCGTCGCTAGCAGCTGGAATCTAAATCCTTGATAAACTCACTCCTCACACGACGCACGTTTATCCTGTGGGAACGCTTCCAACGCTTCGAATCCGCTCCGAGAGCTGCACTACCCCTTGTATTCTGCCCGACCGTCGTCTAGTTTTTTTTTTTTAATTGCTACTTCAATATCACTCATCCTGTACCGTTTCTTTCTTTTCTGTTCTGCCCCCCGCGCAGCAATTCTGGCAGCCGGGCCTGCAGCCGAGCACCTCCCAGGACGTGAAACCGTTCGCCCAGCCCGGCTACCCGATGAAGACGGCGACCGCCGTCTCGGAAGGCGCCTTACAGCCCGCCCACCCGTGGGAGGGGCGCGCGATCGCGACGCACAAGTTCCGGCTGGTCGAGTACAGCGCCTATCTGGAGCTGCGTGCCGAAGAAACGGTAAGTAAGCCAGTGGCAGGGGCAGCAGGCTGATCGATCCGATGTTGTTACCGGGGTTTCCTCCATCCCATGCCTCGTTCCCAGTATCACAAGCACCTGTTCGTGCACATAGCAGACACGCCCGCCAACCCGCTGCTGGAGTCGGTGGAGGTGAAGGAGATCTACGACAAGTTCCCGCAAAAGTCCGGCGGCCTCAAGGAGCTTTACGAGAAGGGTCCGAGCAATGCGTTCTTCCTGGTGAAGTTCTGGGCGGACCTGAACACGAACATCGCGAACGATGCGGGCGCGTTCTACGGCGTCAGCAGTCAGTAAGTATCATCAAGGCGTACTGGCGTTTGCGGCGATAGCATCTTCTCACCGCACTATTTTCCTGCGCGCACCCATTCTTTGCAGCTACGAGAGCAACGATAACATGGTGATCACCTGCTCGACCAAGGTGTGCTCGTTCGGCAAGCAGGTGGTGGAGAAGGTGGAAACGGAATACTCCCGCATCGAGAACGGTCGCTACGTGTACCGGATCAGCCGGTCGCCGATGTGCGACTACATGATCAACTTCATCAACAAGCTGAAGCACCTTCCCGAGAAGTACATGATGAACAGCGTGCTGGAGAACTTCACCATCCTGCAGGTGCGTAGATCCTACTAGATCCTGCAAGAAAAGAAACGGAAGTGTTGTTGGAATTGAGTTTGATCCGCGTATGTTTGTTTGTTTGCAGGTTATATCCAACAAAGACACGGACGAGACGCTCCTGTGCGTGGCGTTCGTGTTCGAGGTGTCGACCTCCGAGCACGGTGCACAGCACCATATCTACCGCCTGGTGAAGGAATAGCAGCAGCAGCAGCAGCAGCACTACCACCAGCAGCAAGATATCCATCACCGCGTGCACCATAGACTACTAGACCACACCAGCGACAGCATTCTCCTGAGCAATCCGAACCTTCTTGCCGCCGGCGACTACCCCAGCCACAATAACAGCAGCAGCGACGGCGGCAGCAGCGACCGTCCGGCCACCACCAACAGCACCAATCAAGACCCGGGCCACCTGCAGCAAACGGGGGCAGCAGAGGCCGCTGTACCACCGCCGGCACCACCACCGCCACCCCCGATCGTCGATCTGCCGAGCTGTTTGGTCGAGCAGCAGACGGCGGCTGCACTGCTGCCACAGTCAACCACGCCCCATCAACCGGCGACGAACCGCGAACCACCAGCACTGGGAGTGGTCCGAACCGAGCCGACGACCCCCACGGCCAGCCCGGAGGAGCTGGTCCGTTGCACCGGCGACCAGCAGCAGCAGCAGCGGCAACCCGTCAAGCAGGAGTATCTCGGGCTGGACCCGCCCGACTACGGCCAGCTGCTGGAGGTGGACGCGAAACGGGCCTCCCAGCAGCTGCTGCTGCTGCAGCACCGTCCCGCTCTACACCAGTTGCTGCGCGACTAGAGCACAACACGCACACCGACACGCATCGTGTATACGAGACGCGCATCTATACACACACACAAAGAGACCTGGGCAATAAGTGCGTGTGTGGGTGTTTTGATTGTATTTAATTTTATTTGTTTGCTTTTTTTTTGGTAAAGGATGTGCGTGTGTTGGCAAACACTAAAGCAAACAAAACAAAAAACATACATACACACACACACACACACACACACACACACACACATACAAAAGTAACATTTAAGGTGGATATATTTAAAGCAAAGAAAAGAAGAGAGAGAAAAAAGAAAACAGTGCCTATAATAGTAGCAAGTGCGAGCAGC
>AXCO02007518.1:0-16910 GCA_000473525.2 Anopheles melas | reverse complement strand
TATGTTTAGTTTGCATTTAAATCAGTTGTGTTCTTTCGTATCGTATCATTCATATAAATACCAACAATTTAAAAACTATTTAACCTCAAAATGTCTAACGCTAGACGTGAAATGAAGATAGCAAATATGCCATTGCACGCTGTTGTGGTTATGTGCCGAAAAAAGTCTGAATCTCGTACACTGTTTCGTTTGTCAAATTGTGCTCGAAATGTCAATCGAAAACACAGCCGAAAAGTGCCATTTTCACTCGCTTGGATTAGGGCCCCGAGATGGATAAATCCGCCTCTGGTAGGCATATAAAAAATCGGTAGGAATACAGATAAATCGGTATTTCTGGTCACTCTGAGGGTTGCACTGGCCCTATCTGTCATCAACAATGTTTGTTGTTCAAAGTGGTGCGGTAAAATTTAAGCAATTTTCGCGAAGTTTTAGTAGTTTTTCGCGTTTTGCAATCAGTTGCAGTAGGAGCACTGCCGTAGGAACTATTTCGCCACTATGTGGAAAACACTCTCCGCGTACTCTGGCCGCGTGGTCGCCACAGTCCACAGTCGGTGCCTTCGGCGGCTCGCCGATGGTAAACAACAATCACAACATTGGGCAAATGCGATGGAATTCGACCGATGAACAATCTTCCCGTCAGCGGATTCGCAAACGGCCCATGCTGATGGATTTCCCGCAGCTGGTGTGGCCTTCGGTGATAAAAACCATCCGGAACTGGATCATGGTTCACTTCATCATCCGGCCATACTTCGACCGGGAGTTTTCCCTTCCCGAATTCATTCAGGGAACGAAACAAGCTTTGCAGGTTTGTTCCCTTGTCTCGGACTATGGCTGTTGTTCAAGAAGCTTACTTACGATTTTTTTATTCTTACAGGTTGTATCTTCATCGCTTGCCGGAGGCGAAGTGAAGCAGCTGGAAGGATTGGTTGACCGAGCGGCCTTAGCGGATCTAAAACAGTCACTAGCAAAAATGTCCGTCGCCGAACGATATGACATACAGGTGGAGAAAGAGGATGTATATTTCTCCTTTCCCTACCAGGTCGGCGTAATGTTTGACGAATCGGACGACGACAGCCAGAAGCGGTTCGTTGAAATAACGATGGTTTTCCACGTGCTGAGAGGCCTCAAGGGAATGATCGAACGTGGCGAAACGGTCCCGCTGAATGTGGGGTAAGTCGGTGGGCTTGGCAGTTTAATCCATCGAATGCAGAGTTTCTCATTATCGAACCTTACCTCACTTAGGGTCCTGCCAGAATTCCGCGACAAGATTAGCATCTGCAACTATCGTTTTATCAAGGAGTTTACCAAAGGCGTCGACTCGGACTGGACTGTGAATGTAGTGAATCACTTCAAGCCAAGTGACTATGTCGAAGAATAACCGTACCTATTCCAACGACAACGCAACGAAACACCTCAAACCGGATCACGATGGGAACCACAGCCGGACAGGAGCGCGCTGTATGTAGCAAACAAATAAAGAAGACAAAAGTGTATGTCCCCTCGGTGGATGATTACTGTAGGCGGTGGCAAGTGTGATAAGTGGTCAGCGCAACAATATCGCTGATAAGCAAACCGTGGTCTAAATATCATGATACTATTGAACTAAGGTAAATATTGATAGATAATGAATTTACATTTATCTGGCGCATGCAAAACGGACCCCATGTCCCAGGCTTTCCATCTCTATTGTGTGGAAAGCTATCTTCGCGACCTAGAACGGTTACGAGGTTCATCAAACCCCGCGCAGACGAGAAGCAATGCTCCATTATTCTTATCAAATTCCTTGTCCAAGTCCAAGGACTTTTGCTTGATGGTCTCTAGTAACGCCCTCCCTTTCAAAAGACCAGATGGCCAGAGTTTCGAATGTGTGCGGCGTACGGTGGCGCTGGAAACAAGAACAGCGTGGGCTTGGGTTCCATGCGGTTCATTGAATTGCAAGTCGGGCATCGGTTCTTGCGTCATTTACTTGCCACAAGACAACTAGCACCTGCAGAGAAGTGCATCTGTGCGTCCCAGTTCCGCGTCGAAAGCGTGCCGGCAGTTGGTACTTTTCCTGATGATAATCATCTCCAGTGACAATGTGGCGAATGTAGTAAATAGTAAGAATAGAACACACTTTCACATGCGCGAAGATCGTGACTGAAGACGTCTCTGGAACCCCTTGAAAGGCTGCTGCAAGGGCAAACATTTCTAAACACGATTACGGCATATAGCAGCAAACCGGCCGCACACAGTTTTCGCGCGTATGTGACCCACTAATGTCATGCGTTCGATGGCGCATCACACATTATGTACTTTCTTTTCGATTTCAAAACGCTTCTCGCGACTATTACTGCAAGCGAATGCGCCGTTGAGCATCCTTATGTGTTCAGCGCCTCACGATGAGATGGCTTCTTGTCCACACGTTAGCCAGTGCACTAGTTTTTTAGAGGAGCAATATTTGCACTCGGTTTTATACACCCCGTCAGACTTAGAGCACCAACTAAGCGAGAGTAAAAAGAAAACGAAACTCGGAAATTATTATGTGGTTTGCGAGCAACGCGATGTAACGCATACTATGACACCATCAGCTGCTATACAGCGCCGTACAAGTCTAGCGGGGCACTCTACTCTGGCCGATGATAATGTGTCTCCCTTTCTGCAACTGATAAGGGGGCGATCAGCCGTGGGTCCTCACACGGCGCTAGAACCAGCCCAACGCCGGCCGGGCTGTTTCAATACGTCCAACGGCCTCGTAGCGAGCGGTTGCGCGATTCCGCAGATTCCGCAGTCCATTTAAAAGCCACGCCACGACCGGTCGCGCACCGGTAGTAGTTGGTTGTTGTTCTGTGGGAAGTGTGTGTGCAAGTGAGTTGTGGTAACGTGGAATCTCGCCCGCCATTGAAGCGAAAATCACATAGAAATAACCCAAACCCCGAAACTGTGCGAAACTCCGGGATCAAAGTCTAATGTTCAGTGAGTCAAGGTGATAGCACATTGCGCCGCTGCTGATCGTCCAAAGTGTGATAAGTTTAGCGTACCAGATACACAATCACACGGCAATAAATCTTCACAGAGTGCTTACACTGATCGATCACCGCGCGGTAATGACAGGAGGAGCATTTCTCTAAAGCAGGTAAGTTGGAGTACCAGTTTGAAATTTCGCTCAGCAATTAAGCATCATGTGAACCGAACGTGACAGAGTGCGTGTGTGCTGTTGCACAAAGTAAAGGATATGCCTATTGTTTTTGCCCCACGATCCGTGTGTCCAGCGTGTTTACGGTACTTGTGTGTTTCTTGGTTGTAACTGATAATACAGTCGATAGACGACGAACCTACGCGGGCTTATCGGAGTGCTTTATGGGAATCGTACCTAGAAGGAGAATCTGGTTGAAACTAGTTATAACCGGCAGAAATGTGGCAGTTTTGTGGTCAAATTTTTGCGCGAACATTCATGCCAATTCATCTGTCTTTCTTATCAGTCTTTCTCATGAGCCTGACTCCAGTGCAAATATTACCGAACTGGAGCACATCCGTACCCTGATCGGGCAATTATTTACGCAGAGAGCATTTACGGTGTTTGGTTTCTGAGTGAACGGTACGTGTGAAACCATTACTACTTGTTTGAGTTGGAAAAAAATCGACCATAATTTGATCACCGTCACTGCGTGCACCGTTCGACCAGTATCGGTAGCAAGTCGGTAAAGTAAATTAAGTAGTGCAGTGAATAGATTGATATCCTACTAACTTCATCAGCGCCAAACCAAGGCACGTTACCTTGTACGGTGAGGGGTAGTGATCGCATCGGAGCAGTAGTTTCAATGTCTCATTGTAGATGATTTAGAGGAACGCATGCAGCAGACAGGCGTACGATCGTGTCCACATGTCACGAGAAGCAGGCCTAAAGTACACATTCAAACAAAGCTTGTCCGATTTCCGTTATTAGCGAGACACATCTGAGCTGTGATTGGACGTGCGATCGATTTTAAAATCGGAGTTAACTCATTCGATCAAACGACCCTTCGGTCCAGTACCCTTTACAAGTATACTGCCACTCTGGAGTGGGATGTGAATGAAACGAACGAAATCGCCGTTCAAGCAAACACATTGCCAAAACAAACCCTCCAAAAGCTACTCCCAAGGACGTTCGTTTACGGCCGGCTTATCTTCGCTTTGTTGCGGGCTGGCCTGATGGGCTGACCTTTTCCTGCCCGACGAGGGAGAGGTTATCTGCCCCAGAAAACCGGACATTGGCACCAAGATTGCGCGAAACCTGCGGAGAAATACCGGCAATAACAATTAAATCTAAAATCAAAGAAAGAAAATGCACAGTGGAAGTGGATAGAGGAACGAGGAAACGCGCGTTCACTACTCCAGATGAAGAGGATTACCTCTAACCGTCCTCTCCCTATAAACCGTCTTCTCGTCATGACCTTCAGACAATTAGTAACAAACGGCACTCTAGCGGCACTACAGCCGCATTAAGCAGGAAGTTCAGCCAACTTGCCCTATCCCGGCGACATAATCACACCTTCTTTGACCCCGCGTGCAATCACACTTACATGCCCTTCCTCTTTGTACGCGGGATCTTGTGCGGAAAACGATGCATCACTCTCTCGGCTCTGTAAGCGAGCGCCGGAAGAAGAAAGCAAGAAGAACCGATTGAAGAATAATGAGCGTCAACAGCAATTTATCGCGCGCCGCTTAACCGTCTAGTGTGGGTTTGACTTTTCCTCCCACCCGTACCGGGCCGGTTTTTGCACCGGTTTAAACGGCATCAGTTGTAAGTGTACCCGGGGACAGGGTATGATTGAACAAGTGAATGAGCGCAGTGTGCAATTGCAACGCTTTAAATCGTTTGATGCATGCTGTTGCAGTATCAGCCCTCTCGTTTATAAAACAGAAGCGCAGACAATTACTCATTTATGCAGGAGCAAAACAAAAAAAAACACGTTTCCATCATCGTTTTTTTTTTGCAACTTTGTTTGTTGCGCTCTTGCTGGATGGTAAACGGCGCTCCCGGGAAAGCTATGGGAGCTTTTTCAAAAATCGTGCATAATCATCGTTCAAAGGAGATGATGGATGTGTGGCGTTCATTAGTGAGTCATTTGCACAGTCGCATTCAAGTAGTAATTTCAACAGCTCTTAGGACCAGGGGTTTGCAAAGTGTCGGGTCTGTGGGCATAGTTGGTAGTTAAATCTGCATCGAACCTGTGGAAATGTTTGCCAATTGATTTGGATGAATATAAGAAATGGAACCAAACGAGCATATATTAAATTGTAATTTTCCAGATTTGAAGCTGATGAAAGGAGTTCTCATTTCAGGAGTAATGAGACAATATTTCTGCTGCCAATTAATCTATAATAATAACAAATGGAAGAGCAAAAAATTATAACAATTGAAATAAAGTCTTACCTTATCTGAAGGTCGCTTTAGAACTTGCGTGAAAGTGATCCTGAAATTTTAGTTACTTTGCAATATTTCATTAAATATTTATCAGATCAGATATTTATCAGATTCTCCTTGTACACCAAAAGAAAGAATATTCAATTCTCCAACTATTTAGTTTGTAAAACATATTGAAATAATTAAAAAAAAAAATTAACATTTCCTTGTGATTCTCCGCCGTCAATTATTTTTTCACCGTGAACAAAGCGGGGAATTACAAGGGGATGCATTTAATTTATTAATACAATTTTTTTATAGTATAGATAGTTGGGGAATTGAATATTTATTTTGGTGTACTATAAGCCAAATTCTGATAAAAATTTATTGAAATATAACAGAAAACCCCAACATTTCGCGTTCATTTTCACTGAAGCACTAATGCGGGCTTTAGAGAAAACATGTTTAAAGACGTGAAGAGAAATTTAAAAGTCCATGCTTTTGTAATTACAGTGAACCCTCTCTTATTTGACACCTCTGAGAAACCTCTCTTATTTGAATATTTTTTACAGTCCCTTGATTTCCAGTACATTTTTGTCCCTCTAATTTGGAAAACCTCTGAAATCTGTATCCCTCTTATTTGTGTATGGTGTTGCCATGGTTATGGAAAGATGTATGCTCAAATTGGCGATTCTGTTCGCAGTTTACTATAGCAACAGTTAAGGCTGCATACTAAATGTTCTGTCTCTTTATTCTTTCTATGGACCTTTCATTTACTTTCAACCTCTGCAATTTGAAAACCCCTCTTATTCGACAGTCCCATCGCCTCTCAAATAAGAGAGAGTTGACTGTATTTAAATTAAAACATTAAATGCTATGTATTTAAAACCTCACACACATTCTAGCGACATTGTGCCAGCTCTTTACTGAATTTTAAAATAATATAATGAAACGAAACGATTTCTTCATTGGCTAAGCAAGAAGCAAGTAAAAGGCCCTTTGTTGAACGTTTGATGATCCCTGCATTAGACTGTCTGGCGAGTGTGGTGAACCACACTTTTTATATCACTATAAAGTGCAATACCAAAAAACATGTTATGATCTTTTCACTTTTAAGCAATGTTACGAACACCAAACAAAAAACATGAACATTCTCGGTGTAAATCTTGTGCAATCTTCCTGGGGTAGCATTTAAGTGGATTAGGGAGCAAAAACCAGCAGAACGACTCATCCTCTGTACCGGGGGGTTCGGTCAAATGAAAGGCACTTCCTATAGACGAGATCGACAACGATCTTTCCGTCCTATCGTGACAGTGTTTCGTCAAAGGTCCCACCAGGACACGATATATGATCGTGCCGCCGTGACTCAACGTTGCTGATAACCGCCCCGTTGGTCGAATGTCCACACAGTGATTGGAAAGATAATGCATCACCTCACCGTGCACAGGTCAGATGCGCCAACATTGTTAACCGGGAAGGTTCTCTCACTCCCCAAAGAAGATTCAGATTCCCTAGGGTTGATCTGACTCAAGGTGATCCGTTCCTGCCCGGTCCCTTCCCCATCCGTACGCTAGAACACCGCCAACAACAACGAAAACAACAGTTACCGGTAAAAAGAAGGAACACGCTGCTACCGTGCGCAAGTGATTAAGCATAATCGTGACGGAGCGCTCACTTTTATCAAATCGGTCAGTTCCAACTGCCGCAGAACAATGACGGCGTTGTGGTGGCCCATCCATACGGCAACAAGAAAAACGTGACCTGATTCCTTAATGTTTGCGCCACCACGGGAACGTCCAAGCTTCTTCGCTGGCGTGATCCATTCCGCGTTTCCCCCAAACGAATGTTTGATAACTGTAGTCCCTTCTACAGCGCACATCACCTTAAGAAGCAATCCTTCCTGTCCGTCCTGCAGGTAAGGTTGATCAACCGCCAACAAAGGCAAATTAGACGCCTGTCTAAACTTTCCATAAAACTGTTGGCCCTTTTATGTTGGGACTTTTCCTGCCCTTCCGAAGGGATCACAGCTGTTCTCGGAGCGCTGCTATCAACGAGTTATGTCTGCGGCTGGCAGCCATCGTACCGGTGATAAGCATAACAGCCGGCTTCGAGCGGCTACTAGAATAAACTAGTATTTGCCGCCGAAGGGCCATTACGCAGGGCCACGTTGTTTACAATCGCGGCACCAAACCCGAGTAATTGTGAAGCAACATTGCTGTAACAAGACGTTCCGTTGGCAAGAGCGACAGAGGGTGGTCAGAAGAAGAGTGAGTAGGTGTTTACCATCCGTGCCACTTGTGGTCCGACTTGTTTTCGTCGTTAGATGATGATTCATCGGAACAGTCAAATTGATAAAAGAGATTTAGAATCAACGAACAATTGCTTCTATGTGTGCATAAGTGTGCGAGATTTGTGGATATTTTACTCAAAGGAAGAACAAAAAAATGCATTTCAATTCAACCGTCCATTCTATCCCATGTTGATCACGATCGCGGAGCGTACGACACCTCACAAACAACGTTTTACAGTTGTCGGCATTTAAGATCGGACACGCCATCTACAAAATGTGCAAACATAAACAGTTCTCAAAAAGAAATTGTATATCTATGTGTGCTGGAACTATATTTATGTAAATTATTTATTTATGTTTATATACACTGGCTCACTTGATGCTACAGCTGCATATAATTTGTTAATTATAATTACTCATACTGTCTTTTTTCGCCATGCAGCCTTGTCCTTTCTATGAAAATTATGTAACCTTTGGATCTGTCAATTCATGTAATGATCCATTCAACTCAAAATAGGTTATGAAGAATTAATTTGCCTATTTTTGAGTATTACAAAATACATATCTCCAAAGTAACGATGAATAGAATATGAGACAAAAGAAAAGGATTTCAAATTATATATTTCTCTGAACGTCTTGTCCATCAGTTGATGTAGACCACAAATCGCTTTCCTATCAATACATGGACGGAGTGTATGACATGGGATCATTAACCATTGATTCATCTTGGCTTTTACTATTATGTATTTTACGGTAGCTTGAGGCGCCATTGATCCTTGTTGCTCATGAAGACTAAATAATTACCTCATAGGTGATATATGTGGCCTTTTATTCATACGTTTGTATTCACAAGTGTTTTGTACACTTTGACTAAAATATAACATACCAAGTACGATAAGATAAGATGCATTTATTGAATTGATGCGAAATCGATGCTCAGAAAGAATATCTATAGAATGGTGAAAATATTTTTAATCTAGCTTGAGAACTGGCCAAGATACTTGGAAAAAAACTGCGAAAAAATCAGAGTTGATCATCAATTGATAGAGAGTACCATCAATTTAGTGAACCACTGTGTATGTATTACTGGAGTCACTTTATTCAGTTTGCCGAAAATGCTAGATCGTTATTCGAGCCCCAGTTATCACTTAAATTGCTAGTTAAAATAAGATTCTTCTGACAAATGTGCAATAAACCTGTAATGTGCATCGAGATCATGCTTTCAAATACTTTAAATACAATCGAAGTTCAAACGAATTTAAAGCAGCTAAACATTGCCTGCGATACCTCGGCTTAGTAATTACTAGACGTGTTCAATTCAGATGATATTTTGTAAATTTGTGTTAAATAGGCTTCAGCTTCTTTCATCAAAAATATTGCTATGCCGAAGCCATTCGTCTGGGATTAGGTAGATCACTCCCATCGAGCACATCACGGAAATTTTCTCAAGTTTGGAGAATGCATTAGCCGAAATCCAACAAAGTTTGTTTCAGTCATCGACAGAGTTTTTTTGTCCAAAATATTAACTAAATTTAAATTAAAAAATGGGAAATATGGGAATGTTAGCAATAAAAATAGAAAAGGCAGTCCGTATTGGAATATATCCAAGTGTTCGATCTTGCATGTCTATCACTGTACACTGCGATTATAACATTTCCTAGCCATGATCTGGGTGCTCAATCGCACGTTCTTCCTGTTGAGTGTGTGTATGTGTGTGTGGTTCTACTATTCCCACACGATCAGTACCGTTCACGCTGTACTATCGCAGCATCACAGGACTCGCGCGGGTCGCATATCGCTGGGAGACTTCGTCTTTTCGTCCCCCTTCGTTCGCCCTGCTGTAGGATTGACGATCTCTCATGGATAAAACGATCGCCTGGCGCTCAGCTCGAGCTCAGTATCGCAGTTCGGTTCTTGATCGCAAGATCGCGCGCACACGAGTCTCTCTCTTACTCTCTACAAGCCTTGTTGTTAGAACGCGAACCCTTCTTAGCAAAAGTGAGCGCAACCGGCAGTAGCAACACTTGCATATATCGTGCACAAACGAACCCCAACACTCCACGGACATCGAGTTTATAAACACAGACGGCGGCGTGTTGTGTGCACGTTTGTTGCCTTTTTAATTTCTTCCGCTTTTATTTAGCGCGCAACTAATCTCGTTTAGTGAAGCTGAGCTAGTTTAGGACTTGGGCCGCACTAGTGCTCGAGCAGTTGGAGTGGGCTACCGTGCTGTGCCTTGGCAAGCGGCCGGTTAGGAAGTAATTTAGAAACGTGTTTCCGTTGTTCGCGTTCGCGATCTTTATCGCCGGTTTGTTTGCCGCGCAGAAGACGCTACAACGTTTAGTGTCGTTTAGGGGTGCAAAACGCCCCCCCCCCCACACTCAATCCAGTTCTTTGCTACGAAAGGACGCTTATCGTATCGTGTGCTGAGCGATTGGCAGTTTCATCACATTCGCCACAAAATGCCGATAATCACAATTAATTAGTGGTGCCATTGTGTAATCATAACGCGCTCGTCGCTTAATGCGCAAACTCTAATGCATTTATCGTGATTGATCGAGCACAAGCGCCTCCAACTGGGAACACGGGGCCTGGTAGTGGACCCGCAATTGCCAACTCCCCAGGATCGTGACAAAGATTTCCCGATTGGCTTATGTATGTGTGTGTGTGTACGTTGCTAATAAAAAAGAACAAATAAACAATCATTGCGAAGCTCGCGCGCGCCTTCAGCCTTGTTACACCATCGATTATTTAAATCGTGCCTTGTCGTGAAGTGGAATCAGCAAGTTGTGACGTAAGGCGAATCTTGATGCAATCAATATTCGATCAGTGTCGATGAAAACTTGTAACCTCCTTCCGAACAAACATTGAAGAACAGATGCACTTTTCACACCCCAAACAATGATCGGAGCAGCATAAGGGCAATGTTCCAAAAATTAAACATACTACCCCCTTATTGTTTTTGGTGAAAATCTGCTCCCAACTGCATCTCAATTACGAGCTGCAGCGACCAAACGTGTGAGTGTGTCCGCTCCGCCTTTTTTGTCTCCCTTTTTGGCGTACGGCAAAACGACCGGAACCCCACGATCCAAGTCGTTAACCAAGAAACGACCTTGATCTTGGGAAAGTATCGTGTGCGCGCGCCCGAGAAACGAAACACATCTGTACGGCTGGTACGCGGCTCCCCCCGGCAGCTTGCGCGATCGTTGGCCCGACCAGCGAAGCAGACCTGTCCGCGCGTTCCACTTCTTGGCGAAAACCGGTGACCCGGCAGGGGCTCTCGAAATACAAGAGCAAGTAGGAGCAAGAGCAAAGCAACAAAAAAAACCCCGATATTTCTACGCTCAAACTCACAACCGAAAGCAAAACGCAAAAGCGCGGATCGTTGTAAAAAAAAAACAGCTAGATTCACCACGACCGGGTGCCGCGCCTACCCTGAGTGTACACTAGACCCCGGCGGCGACAAAAAAAAATCGTGTATCGTAAGATCGTGCTCGCCCGGCACAAGCGCCGAGAACCAGTCACCTGTAGGCAGTCGTGTAGTGAACATCACATGCGAACCACCTCTCGATCGCGATCGATCAAACGTGAATCGCGTGCGTAGATCAATAATAGAAGAGAGAAAGAGACAGAGAAAAGTAACAAAAACGAGTGAAACTGGGGTGCGTGAACATTGAAGCTGGGTTTTCCTTCTTGTGAGAGATACATACACAAGATAAATAGGTTGGAAAACACGTGCGAGAAGTATTTGATTTAGCTGCGTCTGAGCACTCAACTCTTGTCAAGACAGTCCCAGTGTCCCAGGGGAGTGGTGCATTAAGTTTAGGGTTTAAATCGACAACAACCGTTCCCCAAACACTGACTACGAGCGATGGATCTGCTACCGGTGGGCCGGTTTGGCCCGAAGGCATTAACGGAGAAACTGGGCACAATCACGCGGATGCTGCCGGACGGTTCGGTCGGGTTCCTTAGAGGCACCTGCCGCAAAGACTCGTCCGCTAACGATGATGATGCCGACGACGTCCTGGCGATCGCTCACGGCCACCGTCACCGTCACCACCACCACCACCATGCCCAAGGAGACGACAGGGTGCCGCGTGGTGCCGTGGACGGTGAGGACGAAATCGACCTGAGCCAGTTCGCGAGCGAGAAAGAGGCCCGTGCGTACTTCAAGCGAAAGTTGGCCATCTTCGAGGCGTCGATGATGACGCCGGTCGCGGCCAACAGACGGCTGGCGGTGAGGAAGCTGGAGCTGGAAGGCGGTTTCGGGGAGCCGTACGCGTCGTCGGCCGGCGACAGCGCCGGTCCTATGATAGACGAGCTGGATTGTATCCCGCCCAGACAGCTGCTAATGTACTTGGTGAGGTATGTACTGGCAAACGGGACGGGAATGTGAAGCCGGGAGGAGGTGGTCAGTACCGATCGGGTGACCATGAAAAGTCATCACCAGAGGGTAATTGCCGTAATCGTCATCACACAAAAGGGTGGGATAGGCAATGTCATTGGGAAGTGTGTTGTGTATTCTTGGTTAGAACTATCACGAGAGGGAGAGAGAGAGTGTGTGTGTGTCAGGTGAAGGTGCTTTCCATTTGATGCGGGAATTGATGCAGTATGTGCGTCGTTTCCTGGTGGAGGAGAGACTGTGTTGTAAACGCACTCATCGCCCGCTTGGCGATGAAATGCATGATTAGAATGACTTTCCGAGATGATCAGCAACCGTCGAGGGGGATTGCAAGGAACTGTACAAAGAAGACGCAACCAGTACACGCTGGGCATTTTCCGTGCTTTGTTGGAGGCAGCAGTCGATTGAAAGTAAATGACTGATTAGTAAGGAAACGCTAATGGGGTGAAAGATTAATGCATCGTTTTCTTCCTCCTTTGAAGTGTATTTTGTCCTCGTCTGTTCTCCTGCGTTGTGTAGATTTACATTCTCCTGTCGATATAAATACCGTAAGTGTCGTGATACTCTGAAAAATGCATTTCAATGTTCCGGAGGTGCAGCATAATGAATGAATGTAAGAATGAAAATTACCCAGAGAGAAAGAGAGAGATAGATAACCGTCTCCGCTCGATGTATTCATGCTGTTGTGTGTTGCTTCGCCCCTCCTCGCGCAAGCATCGAAGTGAGCGCATGTGCGATAGGCGCGTAGATACTGTAGCGCGTTGTACAGTGGGCTATACAACGGGCTCGTTGGTCTAGGGGTATGATTTTCGCTTAGGGTGCGAGAGGTCCCGGGTTCAAATCCCGGACGAGCCCACCTCCGAGAAACATTTTTGCCTTTTTACTATTGCACTGGTGTTTTACCCTCTCTTTTTGTTTATGAAATTAACACCTCCGCCTTACGTTTCTTTTCCGATGTTAACGCATTTTGTTGACCGGTTGTTGAAAATTGTATTTTTACGCGTTTGCAATGATTTAACTCGCCTCTGCAATTAACAATCGCCATCGGACCGTGAACCGAATTGCTTACGAACACTGTTTTTCTGTCATTTTACGAGCATGGGAGCTAAAGGTTTTTGGACCGAATTTGATGAAATTATCCACCCGATGGTAGAATACGATACGGTTGTGCATTATTAATTCTTGTGTACTATGCGGTCAACCGTACAAAAACGGAACTAGCTGGATCAATGTTTAGAACTAAAATGTTGCAATGACGTCTTTCGGTGGATTTCACATGTTTTCGAACGTATTAAAGTATTATCATACCGTACTGCGAAGGTTCCCGAAAATCATAAACAAACCAAAACGCTGGCCGTGTCCCCTTCCTTCCCTTCTTTATCCATTCTGTGGATGGAATTTGATGAATGATGGAATTTTAATTAGAACCTCCCAGACCATGGCGAAGCAAACAGCTGCAATAAAAGTGTTTTTAAGTAGCACTTTGCCAGAGAGATTTGGCTTTGTTTGTTTTGAGCTTTTGGGGAAATGTAGGAACGATTCCAGAAATCTGCCCTTAACCTGGAATTGGGTGAAGGGAAAAAACTGGTGTAACGACGACAGCCAGAAACGACGCAAAAAGAGTTATGCAAATGTTGGGACCTGATATCTAGACCACGCTAATCCAGTCCAGATTTTGTCGTTTGGGCGTTGTTTGACTTTCAGTGTTTGGGTGCGATCATTAACCTTTGCCGGCGCCAAGGTGCGATCGGTGAATAATGGTTTAGATTTCCCCCAGGGATCAGCAGTGTTGTGGCTTGTGTTGTAATGATGCTGTGATTTGAAATTAACAACCGATCTCTCACAAGTCGCTTTAAACAATGCTAACGACAGTGGAATTCAAGCGGTGCCATTCATCCGATGATAGGCTGTTTAGTGTCTATGATTAAATGAATTAATTTGTTTGGGTGATGTTTTTACTCCGAGAATTTTTGTTTATTCATTTATGATGTTTGTCTCACACCTTTTTTGTGGGGTGGGTGTTTTTTCGATTTTTGTTTCGTGCCACTTAACTCGTGGAATGGATAAACAACCAAGTGGGCGCAGATCGTTTTTGTTGTGCTTTGTGTCCCGGTTGGAGAATCGTTGTCGTTCAGCTCGAGACGCAATAAGTTGCTCCCGAGCCTTTCCCACCGGTCAAGAGCTTTGCCTTAGTCATTCCGGGATAGTTTATTCAAATTGTGTTTGTGCTTTTTGTGCCTCTCCTCCTGCTGTGTTGTGCCCTGTCAAGGGAAGCTTTTTGTTCGTATTCATTTTTAAACTTTAAACTTTGTGACGAGTCATTGATCATTGGACCGAAAGGTCCTCGGTCCGAGGAATGAGCAGGGGCTGTTGCGAAACAGTAGTTCTTATTGTTTTTTTCTCCCCCATCTTCTGTCGAAGCTGAATATCTTCCTTGGTAGGACTTTGGAGCAGCTACACGTGGCGCCACCGCTTGACCACTTGATTTCCGTGGAACTTTTCGCACCGCATCGCGTAAACAACACACACGGGAATTCGTTCAGTTTTGGAGGTCATCTGGCGTGTTCTGATGACTCCGGGCGATGCACAGTGGCGAAGGGTTTCAGATCGAAATGAACGATAGACACACGAAGCCGTAGTAGCAAGAACAGACTAAAAATTAAAACAAAAAAACCCTCTGCCTCTGTACCCTTTTTGTTTTTTACCTGCTCCCGATCGCTCGAATCCGCTCGATCGCTTCCGTCTTTGATGAATACAATTTATGACCACGTTTCGTTTAGAATAGAACGCCACACACGCTATCCGGGATCTCGGGGGGGGGGGGGGGGGGGAGGCTTTATCTGCGTCGTGCCGCCTTACCGTTACATCGTTTTAAGCGCACTTGACTTATTCTAGAATAGATTCTAATCCTATCGCATTCTATCGATCACTCGATCGTGACCATTCGATCAGGACCCGGGAAGCGGGAAACAGTGAAAGGGGTATGGGCATACTTCACTTGCCGCAATTTTATCTCCCAACCTGTGTGTTCCCGAGGTACAATGATTTCCCGATCCAGTAGCGGTACCGCCATATGCCCGAACGATCGTTAATCAAAAATTCATCCGCGGAAGAAATGTACCGATCCGATCGATCGAGTGCATCGATACCACCTCCCCGCAACCGGCGATGGTTTTAAAAAGTCGCCACACTTGCCGCCAGACGCGCGAGGGTCCGTTACGGAAGCGGAATGCGAGATGTAAATTACAGTTACAGCAAGTGTGTGGGGCCTGGTCGCCCGCAACCTTGAAGGATATCTTGCCAGATCGCTCGCCTCCAGTTGAGCGGACACATCCACATGAACAAAAACAACAACACAAAAAAACACCCGCGCCCTCGGGGCACACACGCGAATACGTGCTGTGTGTGCGCGGCGACGCGCGCACGCTTGCGCTTGGATCTTTCTTCCGAATTTACGCGCGCGCCCGTTCGTTGTCGTCCCACCCGCGGTGTGGTAGGGTTTAGCGAGACCTCGACAAGGGGCACGAGCTCATAAAAATAAATTGCCTGCCAGCCTACCCAATGGTCCATGTGCGATCGCAAGGCGGTCCTTGCATGGCTGGATGGGATGCAATGGACGAACGATCCGAAGTGTGTGGAGACGGCTCTCGGTGCACTTTTGCAGTCGTACCTTGAACTATTTTTAACCCTAATTACCATCCCGAAATTGATGATATTTTGTTGACGCTTGCAGATTGCTCTAGAAACTAAACGTGTATGACTTGCTAGCGTAAGTTCGAATAGTTTGATCTTTCCACAGCCCGATTGATTGTCTGTTATTTGTTACCCATCTAACCACTCGGAACCTGAGGTACGGAAGCAGCAGAACGGTGCCACCCTGTTGATGGGCCGATCAAAAACGGAGCTTAATAAAAACGGCTTTAAATACCGCTTGAAACCGGTTCCGAAGCCAGATTGATTGCATGCATCTCGCGTACAAGCGCACTACTCTGGCCGTCTTCCGTACACACATCCTTACGGCACACCGGCACGCCATTGCATTTGGCGTGCGCTACACACAGCTTGACGCACGCTTACCGGTCCGGTCGGTCGACGATCGAGATCTTCCGGTCGTGACCTAGGTCATAACCCCCCTTCTAGGTTTCTAAAACAGGTGGGGATCATGAATCACAACCTGATGGATTCGGTGAAACCAGACAGGTCTCTCCCCACCTTCCTCACTGTTCCGTTCGCAGTGCGTGTTTTGTGAGCTCGGGGTGCAATCAAAAATGGAATTCCCTTTTTGGTGGGGCCTATATTGCGTCACCTATATTGCGGACCACTCTAGTATGCCTTTCAGGCCGGATTGGTCGAACATCGTGTGTAGTTCTGAATTAGCAAGCCGTTCACTTTCGTGCAATGGTTCGGTCGTTCGATGATCGATGTCATCTGTTTGATGGACACCCGTTCTCATGCAATGTAATGATTGATCCGAATAAATGTGAAGGTTTGGCGGATGGTGTGGTCAACGACACATGCTGCGGTAGCAGCATCATTAGACGGTGGAATATTTTTTCCCGGATATTGTGGCCGGGGGAACGACGAAAGAGACTTTGTATTAGTGCATTTATTCAAATGCATATTCGTTACATTAGGATTGTCGCTTGAATGTCCTTCGCAGGTGTACGTTGCTTAATTGCTCCTTTTTCCTTAATATACGGTTACTAGCTGGCCCGACAAACTGAGTTATTCAAAAAAATCTAAAATATGCCATTAGTGCTTTGTTACTTGGGATAGTTGTATCGTGCCCGTATCCCCTCAGGATCCGATCATCGAGTGTAAACCGCCAGACCCCTCACACCAAGTGTCAATGT
>AXCO02007517.1:0-14652 GCA_000473525.2 Anopheles melas | reverse complement strand
GACGGACAAGCACAGCTTCTCGAGGTCGTCATACAGAGCACTTTTTGCAACACTTAGCCGTCCCGCCGTCCCTGTATGTACTCATATTCACTTTACTTTCTTGTTCGTTTTTTTTTTTTTGCAGATCGAGAGGACCAATCCATTCTTTGTACCGGCGAGTCAGGCGCTGGCAAAACCGAGAACACAAAGAAAGTTATCCAGTATTTAGCGTACGTCGCTGCATCGAAACCGAAGGGATCCGTCGCGGTAGGTGTCGGCTGCAGTTTGTAGTGTAAAACACACTCCCTCTTACCCTGTTCAGGGTTCACTTCTGCAGTGTATGAGCAGTTTAGTATTAGTTTAGTGGCTGGAGGAAATATGCTTACGAAATGTTGACCATATGGTTCGCATTGCGCATTGACATTGTGAACGACCTGTGAGAAAGAAGTGGGTCAAAGCGTGCATCAAAGCGTCCGATATCTTACGGGATGCATAAAATGGAATGCCCATAAACCGCCGAATCGCGCCCGCCACCCTCCTCCAACCCCCTACGATCGTCAACTTTGGGGATCGTCAGAAATGAATGAGCCATTTTGATGGTGACTGCACCTTCCCAAACTGTCGTTGCGGTGCAATGGGGCATCAATTCGATGTCCATTTATGGAAGAATTTCATAGTCAGTCACACATGCATGCGGCGGATGGGTGGGTGATTTGCATGTTTACTGCAAGCCATTGCATCTGCTGTGTGCGATGTCTCTCACCCACCCCAAAAAAGGGAAGTTTTGGTTAAATTTTGCCTTCCCCGTTTCAGAGAAATTAACTAACATGAAGCGAAAGTATGTGCAAATGGACTCTGTTGTGCCACGAATGGGGGGCAACAGCCACAGCTGCCCTGTTTGTCCAGCTGCAGCCCACCCAGCGCTATGTGAGTGTGACACCCAGCTCTGAGATCGTGGAGATTACACGCCTCCATTTGTCAGATTCCACTTGTTTGGTACATGTAACTGCGTAAATCTTCATCTAGTAGCTCTCAGCGCTGCCTGTGGAGGAAGAAATTAATTAATTATTAATTATCGCACACTAATGGAAATGAATGAGCTCGGTCGGTATGTCAGCACCGCCTCGTCTCGCCCGCGCGCAACCCTTTATGATTAGCGGAAAAATTAGCATGAAACACTCCATAAGACAGGCAGCAGTTGCATTTCGAGCCTCGAACGCTCAAGTATACGGTGTGGTAAATTAATCTCGTTCCCACTAGACGACGCGGAGTGGTGTGTTCGCTGAAGAATACAGATCCATCACGCGACACGCGATCGCGGATTTTATACCTTTTTAACCGCTCCCCGGGGTTTCTACCGGCGCCGCCGCCGCACCCTGACAGACAGTTGACAAACTCACACAAGGGTGCTGTGGTAAGCGATCGATCAATTTCATGAGCTTGTTTTTCTCCCTTGCTGCGCTTGCTCCTCGCATCGCTTGGTAAGCCTAACACTCGATCATTGGTTCCACCACGCACTCTGTGCGCTCTAACGTAGCTCCTCGCGGAGTAATGCCGGGCTCTTTTAAACGAAAGACCAATCGGCAGTAGCAGCTTTATGATGGAACGGAAACCCATAACTCCGGTGGTCATAGCGTTAATTGAGCGCAAATGATCGGCGCACCACCATGGTGGCGTTGTTGAGATAGATGTCGATCCGCGCCGACCGTTTGCTGGCGTTATACGAGTGCTCCAGTTTGCGCAAATGGTAGCAAGATGGTAGAATATTCATAAAAATTCACTTCTCACCGCTTTGGCGCAATGTATCGCATTAAGTTGCAGTAATAAAATTGTTTTGCTTGCAACACCTCTCTCATCAATAAAACGTACGATCAAGCTAACACGACACCACACCACCAGCGCCAAAAGTGGCCATATCCGAATGTGGATTGGTTTACCATTTTCGGTCACCAATCTGTGTGTTTTGTGCATGCAGCAGCAGCACAGCAACCATATGTGCGCGTATCCTAAGAAATCGAAATCGAACCAAAGCGCCTTAAAATGAGCCATTTTCTTGTGGACGGAGCAGAGGCTGTAGTAAAAAAAAAATAATAAAACACCCTTCTTTGGGCGCAAGACAACACAGATTGAAACATAAATTCAACCACCACATGTGGAAGAGAAGTTGGAAGGAGTACGGTCGCGGTTTTTGGATGGTGGATCCCTGTTCTTTCCTTCTTTGGCGCACTCTATGCTTATCGTCCTGATCTCTGGCTCTCACTCACTCTCTCATACGAATCCGTAAAAGCTCTCGATCGCCGGGGTTGAGAGGGCAGGAGGGTGCAGGGGGAGGGTTTGCATACTGAAAAAGCCCATATTTGGATGCCGAATAGCCGAACGCCACGAATGTCCCGCAGAGGAGAGTCCATCCATAAGGCGCTCCGGCGGGTACGAATTGAGGACACGGCAATATGAAAATATAATTGACGGTCGGCCAATGTGCGACAGATTGGTTTTTGGTGCAGCTTTCCGTGGCGATCGCGAAATAAACATGTCCAGCCGTGTATAGACTGCTGGGAAGCAAGCAATTCATTAGTAGTAGGGCTTAGTGCTCTACGCGAGGCGTACCTTTTATGGGGGAAAGTGCATTTATGATCGGTGAGAAGGTGTCGTAATAGACAGAAGAGATATAGTTTACGATAGCATAGCGCATAGCGCATATGTAGTTTCAGGAGAGTGCAAGTAATTGAATGCAATAAGATTTATCACAATATACGTTGTAATTGGCTCAAATTTTAGCGAAAATTCTTGACATGATCATCTAGCCGCATGCATATGCAACCCGATGTAAATTCCGATGAGGTCAAGGTTCCCGCATACGAGCAACTGTTTCGGCTGTCGCGATAGTCACCGCTGAAAAGTTTTATTGAATGAATGGTGCCACAGAAAAAAGGGGCGAACACGTCCGTCCTATTCCCCCTCATTCACACTGATTGACTGTTCATAGATATGCTGTCAGCAGCGATCGCTAATCGGTAATCGAATGTGATGAATGACGACAGCAACAACGGTGCGGCAGCAATAAAATACCAAACGAACTTCTCTCCGAAAAACTATGCTCGAAGCTTGTAGTGATGCAAAAGATAGCGAAGAAAAAGAAATACGAAACTGTCGTAAGAAAAACAGCGCAACCAGCAACACACAGCCACAGCCCCTGTGGGGTGACATGCGCGTGTAGCGCAGGGGTAAAAACCGCAAAAAGCCCTCTGCTAGATCGCTCCGGCTTGTTGCTGTTGTATGTACAGTTCGACAGGATTCTATAAAAGGCGTGTGCTCCGTTTGTGCCCTTAGAGTGTGGCGTGTCGTTAAAAGAAAGGAACCACTTGAAAGAGCGGGAGTGTACAGGGAGAGAGAGAGAGAGAGGCGGAGAGGTTGGGAAGTGATCAGAGCTCTTCAATCGCGCGGGTGCTGTAATCCATTCTATGACGCCCAATATGGTGCGAATTATATAAACAAAAACCGGTCACATGGAACAACCGCCGACTACACACTCCTAGCAAAAGCAAAAGGGCCCCAGATTGGAGAAAAGGAGAGGTGATCGCGTGGTGGAAATGTCTCCGCGTGTAAAAGAGAGACACACACAGCGTGCCGCCGCAGAGTGATAAAATATCGAAAGTCGCAACGGCAAGGCCCCGCGAGATCTCCGAAACTTGTACGCGTAAGCAGTCGCCGATTTCGGTGCAGCATGTCCTCCGCGCGGTTTCGCGACCAGCCACCGGGCCTAGGACACACCATCTCTACACTCCGCTTGCTAGGAGGGCCAAGAGAGATAGAGAGATAGACCAGCGCCTGGGAGATGTGTTTATGTCAGCTGCATTGAGGCCGGTTGTGCCAAAAATGGGTAGCTGTTGATTTTTATTAAATATTATTAATTACACTGACAAGGGAGAGCTTTGGGGTCTCCCCCTTGCCTTTCCTCTGCTATGGTGATTGGTATGCAGGGGTCGTGAAACTGCAAACACCTCCCGTCGTACGTACATTGAGAGCTACCGATGTGTTGAGCGATCGACCCCTCCCCCCCTGGTCTTTCGAAACTAGTGATTATTGTTTTCTCGTGTGGTGAAGTAGTCCCCCTATTTGGTGTTGTTCGGAGGAAAACCAGCGACCCAGAGGGGCAATAAAATCCGGGTCACATGTATGTGTGTATGTGTGTGTCTGTGTCGCAAGTTAAATATCCTCGCGATCATGGACCTCGCATGGCCCTCGAATCGGGGCCTGGAATTCCCCAAAGTGAGATTGCAAAAAGAAAAAAAGGACAATAAGCGAATAAGAAGTGAAAAGTGGTAAATTAATTCATAAACCTCAACTTGATCATACGTCCGATCTGTCTGGCTGCGTGTATATAAGCTTTCAAATCGTTCTTCAGGCAAAGATAAACCATTATTTATGTAACAATATCCTTTATTTTATATTTTTATTCCACTCTCATTATTGTTATGCTAGTTTCTTACTTTATTTAGCTAATTTTCCCCCGTTTTATTTTCCATTTTTCTTCCATTCCATGTAACCGAATCACACGAATCGTCATTAAAATCGCCTCTTCACGCTCTGCTATTTTGATTGAATTATGACATTGTTGATCACTGACGGGGCGTGATATTGATCCAAATGTCCCCTGTGCAATGCCTATTGCGATTGATTATCGCATTTGCGCTGCCATTATCCATCCTGCTCGATTGTTGCTGCACCTGTTGTTGCCTGCTGCCGTTGCTATCGACTCTAAACATGCCTTCAAACTCCTCTAGACACCAACGCCAGCCCTGATCATCGTAAGTATTGTGTTTCTTTTATGTTTTATTAGTTATATTTTAAGTTTAACTTGTTTTGTTGCTATTCTGTTACCCCGTCTGTGTTCCTTCCCACTATTATCCGGAACGATGGTTTATTTCTGCTTTCGTTTTACTTTGACACTCCTCCGTCCGTTTCATTGCAAAATTATTCCATACATAAATGATTGTGATTTTTCTCTTTCTTCTCTTTTCCAAATCTCTCTCGCACGCCATCGATTTGAAATCAAAACATCGAACATTGCAAAATATAAATTTAATCCCTCAACAACAAAAAAATCGATCTTTGGCACTGAAACACCATCAATACAACCTACCCACCCATCATCATCGTTTACCAATCGTCATTCGTGCTTTGTTTGTGATCGTCCTGGTTCCTTATATGTTTATCACCATGTTTAAACGCGCTTATGCTTCACCATAAAAAACGACCAAAATCAACGCAAACGCAACTAATAATAATTCGCTAATAATGCCAATGCGGGTGTGGTTGGTGTGCGCGTGTGTGTTTGCCTTATGCTTCTACTGCCCGGAACTCCCGTTTTGGAACGCGTTCGCCTCTCAAATCGTGCTTTTAATCACACTCGCCGGCTTCTATTATCCGACGTGTTAAACCCAACCAAACAAAACAAACAAAAATCGTCCCCAAAATCGCCACAAATGTACCGATGGGTTCCCCCGATATACTCGGTAATCAATCATCTCATACATCGTCTGATTCACCCCGCACACACCGGTTGGGATAAAATCAAAACACTTGCTCTATAGGGTGGTCACCATACGAGTTTATCGGTAAAGTATAGTAACAGTTTTTCGTAACCGAACTTACACCATTTTGCACCCCATCACTTGGTTGTTTTGCACTGTTTTTGCACCGGTGTTTGTTTGTTTGTTCTACGTGCAATGCTTCTCATTTATTTAGTTAGTTTTAGTGTTTTTGGTTTTTTTGCGATGGATATTTGTCGTTGTTGATCGGTTTTGCCATTGTTTATATCATTTTCATATGAGTTTGCATTAGTTTTCACTTGTAAATGTAGTGTTTTTTTTTTCATTTTTAGTACAGTCTAGAAACTGCTAACTGCAAGTACAGGTCGAGTTCCTTCATTTACTGTTGATTTGCTATTCCTTATTTGTTCGCTCGCTTCAGATACTTGACACTGGTCAACTGGTTAACCCATTTTGTCGTCGATTAATAGCTCTATTATGTTCGCGCATCGATTGATTCTTAAAACCATCATTCCCTCTCGTGCGTTAGCTTTTTCTTTCTTCATTGATGCATTCGATTTGCAACTTATTTTGCCTCCACCTCCAGCAAAGCTTTTCTCCCTGGGTAATGGAATGTTTGCAATTATCTCATTAGTATCGCTTTACCGCCAACCGATCGCCAGCACGCGCGGTTGCTTCCATAAGTGCGGAAGGTTTTTTTTTCCAATTACTAAAGCTTCTGTTCTACAGAAACACAGGCAGGTATTAAGAGGCAGTGTTCTGGGTTTTCTCGGAGTATGTAGCGAAGGATAGAACAGGTGTAACGAAACGGGGTTTAATGGATGGGTTGTTTCATTAGCAAATAAATGGCGCATAGTGTGCAAGTAGGTTAAGATGGATCATAACAATTCATCCAGTAGCTTAGTATGTGGATTAAGATACAAGGATGATATGTCCAAAGCAATCATTCTATCACCTAATTGCACCAAATCTCTGGAACGGTTAAATGTGGGGCGTGTAAGAATAAAGTTAAGTTGGTGTTAGGGTTAAAATTATTAGAAATGTACAGTAAATTGGATGGAAATAATTCGCACACAGACTGTTAATATTGTTTCATCCAACTATCGATCGCAATGACGCTAGCTACTCTTATTACATATCGTACGTGTTATTGAGCATTCATTGAATATTGGTGTACTGTTGTACTATGGATAAAGTATGTTAACTGAATGAATTGTGAATGCCTATGTGGTAAAACAAAAACCCATTCTCAAGCTCTCTATTGATATATTTATTATCTCTCCTTCTTTCCCATCACGTTTGGACTATTAGGGTGAATTGGAGCAGCAGCTGCTTCAGGCGAACCCCATTCTGGAAGCGTTCGGTAACGCCAAGACGGTGAAGAACGACAACTCGTCCCGTTTCGTAAGTATCGGCCGCCGCTTCGAACGCATCAATAAACGTGCCACCAATGCATAACAATAAATGTACAATAAACATTTGCTCTCCCGCTTCTTCCCCATGGTGTAGGGTAAATTCATTCGAATAAACTTTGACGCTTCGGGCTACATCTCGGGCGCCAACATCGAGACGTATCTGCTAGAGAAGTCACGTGCCATTCGCCAGGCGAAGGATGAACGTACATTCCACATCTTCTACCAGCTGCTGGCGGGTGCGTCGCCCGAACAACGCGAGCGCTTCATCCTGGACGACGTGAAGACGTACCCGTTCCTGTCGAACGGTGGGCTGCCGGTACCGGGCGTGGACGACTATGCCGAGTTCCAGGCCACGGTCAAGAGCATGAACATTATGGGCATGACGTCGGAGGACTTTAACTCGATCTTCCGCATCGTGAGCGCGGTTCTGCTGTTCGGCTCGATGACGTTCAAGCAGGAGCGCAATTCCGACCAGGCCACGCTGCCGGACAACACGGTCGCCCAGAAGATTGCGCATCTGCTCGGGCTGAACGTGACGGACATGACCAAGGCATTCCTGACGCCCCGCATCAAGGTGGGCCGTGACTTTGTGACGAAGGCACAGACCCGCGAGCAGGTGGAGTTTGCAGTGGAGGCGATCGCTAAGGCGTGCTACGAGAAGATGTTCAAGTGGCTGGTGAACCGGATAAATCGATCGCTCGATCGTACCAAGCGGCAGGGTGCATCGTTCATCGGTATCCTCGATATGGCTGGTTTCGAAATCTTCGAGCTGAACTCGTTCGAGCAGCTGTGCATTAACTACACGAACGAGAAGCTTCAGCAGCTGTTCAACCACACCATGTTCATCCTGGAGCAGGAGGAGTACCAGCGGGAGGGCATTGAGTGGAAGTTCATTGACTTTGGGTTGGATCTGCAGCCGACGATCGATCTGATCGACAAACCGGGCGGCATTATGGCGCTGCTGGACGAGGAGTGTTGGTTCCCGAAGGCAACGGACAAGTCGTTCGTGGAGAAGCTGGCAGCCGCCCACTCCATGCATCCCAAGTTCATGAAGACCGATTTCCGTGGCGTGGCCGACTTTGCGGTCGTGCACTATGCCGGCAAGGTGGATTACTCCGCCACGAAGTGGTTGATGAAGAACATGGATCCGCTGAACGAGAACGTGGTGTCGCTGCTGCAGGCGTCGCAGGATCCGTTCGTGGTGCAGATCTGGAAGGACGCCGAGATTGTCGGTATGGCCCAGCAGGCCCTAACGGACACACAGTTCGGTGCGCGCACGCGCAAGGGTATGTTCCGTACGGTTTCGCATCTGTACAAGGAGCAGCTGGCCAAGCTGATGGACACGCTGCGCAATACCAACCCGAACTTTGTGCGTTGTATCATTCCGAACCACGAAAAGCGTGCCGGCAAGATCGATGCTCCGCTCGTGCTGGACCAGCTGCGCTGTAACGGTGTGCTCGAGGGTATCCGTATCTGCCGCCAGGGCTTCCCGAACCGCATTCCGTTCCAGGAGTTCCGCCAGCGCTACGAGCTGCTCACGCCAAACGTCATCCCGAAGGGCTTCATGGATGGTAAGCGAGCCTGCGAGCAGATGATCAAATCGCTCGAGCTGGACAGCAATCTGTACCGCATCGGACAGTCGAAGATCTTCTTCCGTGCGGGCGTGCTGGCGCATCTGGAGGAGGAGCGTGACTACAAGATCACGGACCTGATCGTCAACTTCCAGGCGTTCTGCCGTGGGTTCCTTGCCCGCCGCAACTACCAGAAACGGCTGCAGCAGCTGAACGCGATCCGCATCATCCAGCGTAACTGTGCCGCTTACCTGAAGCTGCGCAACTGGCAGTGGTGGCGCCTGTACACGAAGGTGAAGCCGCTGCTGGAAGTGACCAAGCAGGAGGAAAAGCTGGTCCAGAAGGAGGACGAACTGCGCCAGATCCGCGACAAGCTCGAGAACTTGTCGAAGAACTCGCAGGAGTACGAGAAAAAGTACCAGCAGGCAATGGAGGAGAAGACGCACCTTGCCGAACAGCTGCAGGCCGAGATTGAGCTTTGTGCCGAGGCGGAGGAGGGTCGGGCCCGGTTGGTCGCTCGCAAGCAGGAGCTGGAAGAGCTGATGCAGGATCTCGAGTCGCGAATAGAAGAGGAGGAGGAGCGTGTGAACGCGCTGACCAGCGAGAAGAAGAAGCTGCAAATCAACATTCAGGATCTGGAGGAGCAGCTGGAGGAGGAAGAAGCCGCGCGCCAGAAGCTGCAGCTGGAGAAGGTACAGCTCGACGCCAAGTTGAAGAAAATGGAGGAAGACGTCGCGCTGATCGAGGACCAGAACCACAAGCTGGTGAAGGAGAAGAAGCTGCTCGAGGAGCGTGCCAACGACCTGTCTCAGACGCTGGCTGAGGAGGAGGAGAAGGCGAAACATCTTGCCAAGCTGAAGGTGAAGCACGAGTCGACGATCGCGGAGCTGGAGGAGCGTCTGCTGAAGGACCATCAGCAGCGTCAGGAAGCGGACCGCTCGAAGCGCAAGATTGAGACGGAGGTGGCTGACCTGAAGGAGCAGATCAACGAGCGACGCATGCAGATAGAGGAGATGCAGCAGCAGCTAGTGAAACGCGAAGAGGAACTGGCACAAACGCTCGTACGCATCGACGAAGAGTCGGCGGCAAAGGCTGCGGCTCAGAAAACGCAGCGCGAGCTCGAATCGCAACTGGCCGAAATTCAGGAAGATCTCGAGGCGGAAAAGCTCGCTCGCTCCAAGGCTGAAAAGCAGAAGCGTGATCTGAACGAAGAACTCGAGGCGCTGAAAAACGAACTGTTGGATTCGCTGGACACCACTGCCGGTAAGCAAATGAGCGTGAAAGGTGGATGGGATGTGTACATGATGTGTCCAAAGCAATTGCATTAAACACGACTCGTTATATTTTATTACAGCACAACAAGAACTGCGTTCGAAGCGTGAACAGGAGGTGGCCACGCTCAAGAAGACCCTCGAGGACGAGTCGGCCAACCACGAGTCAACGCTGATGGATATGCGCCACAAACATGCGCAAGAGATTTCCTCCATTAACGAACAGCTGGAAAATCTGAAGAAGATGAAGGGCGGATTGGAGAAGAGCAAACAGCAGCTCGAGGCGGAAAATGCGGATCTTGCTACCGAATTGCGCAACGTCAACCAATCGCGCCAGGAGAACGATCGTCGACGTAAGCAGGCGGAAACACAGATCGCCGAGTTGCAGGTATGGCAAGCAGAGGATGAAAAGCCGAGTTTTTTTTTGTTTTATTTGAAGTTGACCATTTGAAGTTGACACAATATTCTTTCTCTCGTGCATGCCTCTTACGTTAATGTTTTTTCTTGCGCTTTTTGCGCAACGTTATAGGATTATGTTGAGTATTTTGAAGTATGATTTTTTAAATTGGTGTTTCGTCAACGTTCACTCATATTTTTAGAAAACTCGCTTGATCAATTGTACATCCACAATCAGTTCATCTTGAAGGTTTCTTTTGCAATGGATGTAATGCCCTCTTTTGTCTATCGTCAGGTGAAACTTGCGGATGTCGATCGTGTTCGCGTCGAGCTGCAGGATAAGGTGACCAAGCTGCAACAAGAATCGGAAAACATTACACAACAACTGGACGAAGCTGAGCTGAAGGCTTCCGCTGCGATCAAGAGCGCCGGCAATCTGGAAAGCCAGTTGACCGAAGCGCAACAGCTGCTGGAGGAGGAAACGCGTCAGAAGCTTGCCTTGAGCTCCAAGCTGCGTCAAATCGAGTCGGAGAAGGAAGCGCTTCAGGAGCAGCTGGAAGAGGACGAGGAGGCAAAGACTAACTACGAGAAGAAGTTGGCCGAGCTGAACTTTACCATCCAGGAGATGAAGAAGCGCTCCGAAGAGGACTCGGACATTGCCAAGGAGCTGGAAGAGTCGAAGAAGAAGATGAACAAGGACATCGAGACGCTGCAGCGCCAGATCCAGGAACTGCAGGCTGCCAACGATCGTTTGGACAAGAGCAAGAAGAAGATCCAGTCCGAGCTGGAGGATGCCACGATCGAGCTGGACACGCAGCGCACCAAGGTGTTGGAGCTGGAGAAGAAGCAGAAGAACTTCGACAAGGTGTTGGCCGAGGAGAAGGCCATCAGCGAGCAAGTGGCCCAGGAACGCGACGCAGCCGAGCGTGAGGCGCGCGAGAAGGAAACGAAGGTTCTGTCACTTACCCGCGAGCTGGACGAAGCGTTCGAGAAGATCGACGAGCTGGAAACGAAACGCAAGGGTCTGCAGAACGAGCTGGATGAGCTGGCAAATACACAGGTTAGTAAAAAGATGCGCTTGATTTGGTTTTGACTTCTAATAACTCGCTGTTTTGGGACGCTCGATCTTGCAGGGAACAGCCGACAAAAACGTGCATGAGCTAGAGAAGGCGAAGCGGGCCCTCGAGAGCCAGCTGGCCGAACTGAAAGCACAAAACGAAGAGCTCGAGGATGATCTGCAGCTGACCGAGGACGCCAAGCTGCGGTTGGAGGTTAACATGCAAGCCCTGCGCGCACAATTCGAACGCGACATTCAGGCGAAGGAAGAGCAGTCGGAAGAGAAGCGGCGCGGGCTGGTGAAAGCTTTGCGCGATCTGGAAGCTGAGCTGGACGAGGAGCGCAAACAGCGTGCGGCAGCGGTCGCTGCTAAGAAGAAGCTCGAGGGCGACCTGAAGGACATGGAGGCGACGCTCGAAATGAACAACAAGGTTAAGGAGGATGCCCTGAAGCAGGCCAAAAAGCTGCAGGCCCAGATCAAGGACGCCATCCGTGACGCCGAGGAAGCTAAGGCGGCTAAGGAGGAGTTAGCTGCCATTAGTAAGGAGTCGGAGCGCAAGGTGAAGACGCTCGAGGCGGACCTGATGCAGCTGACCGAGGATCTGTCCAGCTCGGAACGGGCGCGCCGTGCCGCGGAAGGCGAACGCGACGAGCTGCTGGAGGAGATCAATTCCAACTCCAGCAAGGGTTCGCTAATGATCGACGAAAAGCGACGCCTGGAGGCCCGCATTGCCGCCCTGGAGGAGGAGCTCGAGGAGGAGCAATCGAACCTCGAGCTGATGGTGGACCGAAACCGCAAGGCCCAGCTCACGATCGAACAGCTCACCACCGAGCTGGCGACGGAGAAGTCGAACTCGCAGAACAACGAAACCCTCAAGTGCGGCTTGGAGCGACTGAACAAGGAGCTGAAGGCGAAGCTGTCCGAGCAGGAGACGGCACTCCGCACGAAGCTGAAGGCGGCAACGGCCGCCTCGGAGGCGAAGAACTTGAACCTGGAGAAGCAGCTCGAAAACGAAACAAAGGAACGGTTGGCCGTGCAGAAGGCTAACCGCAAGCTGGAGAAACGCATCAAGGAGCTGACGATGAACATCGAAGACGAGCGACGACATGCTGATCAGTACAAGGAGCAGATCGAAAAGGTATGTGTAATGGTGGATCAGTCAGGAAGGGAGTGTTAGGAGAGTGATTGATGCTACTTTTTTGTATTCTGGCTTCCCCCCGTGCAGGCCAACAACCGCATGAAGACGCTGAAGCGCAACCTGGACGAGGCGGAAGAGGAAATCCAGAAGGAAAAGACACTGAAACGAAAGGCCCAGCGCGAGTGCGAAGATATGCTTGAAAGCCACGAAGCGCTATCGCGGGAAGTGAATGCGCTCAAATCAAAACTGAGGTAAGTTCGCTACAGATACACGTCGTGTGGTACCACCATCTCTTTCCGAACTGTATTAAACTGATAGACGTGTTAATATTTCTCTACTTTCTTACATATCACCATGATCACGCAACAATCATTTTACACTACAATAGTATACACAAAGACTCGAAAAAATAATTGAACACACATCTCAAGGAAACGCGACCTTATCCTCCACTTCCTCCCCTGTGGAAAGGATACGCCTTCTCTTTTAGCGTCGTGTTTAGTTTTTAAATATGTACAGTAGGGCACGCAATAGAACTCCTCGTGGGGGTAATTAGTTGAATTTTTGTTCCATGTTATTACACACAATAACGTTAAGCAACACACAAAGAGAGAAGGCTGAAGGTGTGGAATGAATAGGTGGAGAACACACACACAACCATAAACACGCACACTTTTTACGAATTTCAAGGATGTGATAAGAGAAACCCTCGACTATCTCTAGAGTAAATGCGGTGCAGGTAAAGTTGCTGACGCGAAAGCTGATGCTTCCCTTTGAGTGGTGTGTCGTGTGGTGTTGTGATTTTGTTTCGTTTATGAAGTTGTACACTCCCCCAACCACCAAACTCTACCCTACTGTCTGTTTAATATCTTCCACTTCCCCACACGTGTGTGTTACGTTGAGTGGATTTTGCAGCACGTACTGTTAAAATAACAAACTATCCTCTCACTACAAAGTGCCTTTGTGTTGCTCCCCTGCAGAACCTGAAATCATAGAATAGAACCGTGTTTGTGCAACTGTTTGCATGTTCCCCCGAAGATTACCCTGAATGCTTACTTTACGCACTCATCAACTAATCCTCCTGACAGATACCAGTGCGTTGTTTTGTTGATGTACTAATCACCTTTTAAATGAGCGTGTGCTTTAACTTAGTGTGAATCACGCAAAGAGAGTTAATATACAATCATTTCATTTCGTTTTTGCTCGGTTGTGAATTTTGTTTTTTAATGTTCTTGTACATTCGTTTACATTCAAATTAATCTCATTCTTCTCCTCCTTCCTTCCATTCAGACGAGGTGGTGCAATGGGCAGTTTGAGCTCGACCCGATTGACGCCGAAGCGCGAGAACGACTCGATCTCGGTGCAGGATGAATCGCTCGATGGCGAAGATAACAGCAACTGACGAAAGACGTCTTCCAATGGCAACAAACAGCAGCAGCAGCAGCAGCAGCAGCAGTAGTAGTATCATTCGCAAACAAAACACCAACACAAAACTCTACCAACCACCATTCCGGCAAACCTTTTTACGGAGAGGATCGAGTGAGAGACAGTTAGCGAGAGAGCGAGAGAGAGAGAGAGAGAGAGAGAGAGAGAAAGAGGGAAAAAGGACAGCGCGCAACAAAAAAAATGAAATCAACAGGCCGTAAATCGGTGCGTTTACCAGCAATAACGGGACGAGCAAAACGCTTTTTGCGGTTTGGGGTGGGTGTGGGTAACGTAGAAAATGCAATTAAAGTAACAAAAGCAAACTACCGCACACAGACAAACACACACACACACACACACACACACACACACACACACACACACACACACAGACAAGGAATGGATATATCATCGACACTTGCAATAATGTACATTTTTCTAACAATACATTTACTGCAACTATTTACCATCGAGGTAGTTAACGGTTTCCGGTTTGTTGACTGGGGACTGTGTGGTAACTGTGGCGCCATGTGTTATGTGTGAGTGTGTTCGGCGCGTGTAATAAGGAGATGATTTCCTTTCTATGTTTTCCACGCTTTCCATCCCTCCCTGTCGTGCATATCTGCCTAATATATTGTACGTACGCTTTATATGAAAGTTGATTTTTATGTAAAATGCGCAACAATTGTGTGTGCGTGTGTGTTTGTGTTGGTGGGGAAGGTGCAGAGAGCGCGTATTTGTTCACATTCCTGATACTTTTGTGATGAGCCAAGGATAAAACATCATATCTTAAAATGGGTTTTAAAAGTAACGTTTCTGTTGCCAGTTTGTTTATTTCCTTTTTTTTT
>KI921242.1:3168-14136 GCA_000473525.2 Anopheles melas | reverse complement strand
GGAACATGACCTCGGTCTGAGTTGGTTTGTAATAGACCAAGAGGTAATGATTAACAGAAGTAGTCGGGGGCATTGGTATTACGGCGCGAGAGGTGAAATTCGTAGACCGTCGTAGGACTTACAGATTTTGATTAAAGTTGTAAAGGTTGATTAAAGATGTCCAAGTCGTGGTTTTGTGAAGTGACCAGCGTGGATCGAGTAATAGCATAACGCATGACTGCTATTTTTACTTTACCGAAAATGTAGACAATACAAGTTACAGAGCTTAAGATCGGCGTATTTAACAACTGTTAAGCAAGATTGTAGTTTATTTAAAACAGCTTCCTTGTATGTTTTATTGATTATTTTTAATTCAGGAAGAACGGTCCAAAAGGCCTTATTGCTAACTTATTGATGTTAGATATATAATCAACAAAATTGGATTAAAATACATAAAACATATTTGAACTAATGTAAATATAAATACACCTGTATTCTGTTGTGTATAGCCAGCCTTAGGATGAACGTAGTTCACGAATGATGCTAATGAATGTTGCGCATTCATTTATTTATTGTTTCTGTCGTCGGCATGGGAATACAATTATCACAGATGGATGAAAGTAAATCGTTTCCTTTCATTACAAATAAAATTCGTGTTGGACACTTTTAATTAAATGGTTTAACAAATGGCAAATGTTTCACAGCAAGTGTTTGCTATAGGTTTCTTTATAATAATTGTGGTTGAAATGATATTGCACTCGCAATAAAAATTAATAATTATGTATGTTTTGGTGTATTGTTATGAAATTGTATGAGGTTGATAATAAACAGTACTAAACAGGCAAAAGTAATAAGAATCTGGATACTCTCTACAAGTGTCCGGGTAAGTCTCTTTTGTAATGCGTTAATGGTGTGGGTGGTCTACAGAGTTCTAAAAAAAAGAGAAAAAAAGCCAATGCGAAAAATGCTGTTGCTTCTTCTGAATCATTCAGTTTACGAAAGCGTCGGTATCGATGTGTTGCTCAATGTTCGTGAATCGGAGCTGGAGCATCCTTGAGTTTGACGTATGTTAGCAAATGAGAAGGCAAGCGATAATGTTGGGTAGGAGATTGTCATGCTGTCAAGAAAGGTTGCTCTCAGCAAATTTGCTCCAGATATACAAATGCGCATGCGCTTACGCTCGGGTTTCCGTTCATTCATATAAAAGGATTGCTAAATCTGGCTGTAAAGGACATCAGGATATAAGGAGGTTTGTGCTGCTGGTCAGGTTATTCCAGTCACGACGCTGAGTGGTTTGCACAGTGGATTCCAGCTGCTTAGCGGTAGTCTTTCGTTTAACGTGCAAGTGCATGTCCTTTTATTATATTTGAAATGCTCTGTATCTGTTCTATAAAATAATAGTGATATATTATTTACGAAGAAAAAGTGAGAATACAGGAATATGAAAAAGTGCGCAGAGATTTTGTGAAAATACGAAAGGTACAGGGGCTCATGGATAAGCTTTTGAGAACGCACTATTGTCATGCCGGTGAAATATAAAGGAAAAGAAGGAAAATCTTGTTTTATCAAGTAGCAACAGTGCTCGGAGGCACTCAAAGAATTTCGATTGAAGAATATGTATGTGTATGATGCACTCGTACCAATTATCTACAAAAGCTTATCGTCAGGAGGTGTCATGTTGCTACTAGATACGTAGTCTACGTCAGACACATATACTAGCAGATTTTTATCATCCCGATTGTATTTCCGTGCTCGAAGTGGTAAATCAATGATGTGCTTGTATTAGCGATATAATGTTGGGCTACGGTTTCTGTGGTAAGTTTAGATGACCTTTACGGATACGCTCGTTGGTGTGACACTTTGCAAGTGAATGCATTTGCATTTCTTTAAAAGCGATTTTATCTTGGGAATCGTGTATATATAAAACTAATACAATGTGCGGAATATATAGAGGTGCTATTCAAACAATTTTCTATGAACAAACCAAATCGATTCTGCAAATGTGTAACAAAAAATGTAATACAATCCAGATGCAGTGAAATAGATGTGATTTTTTTCATTTTCACTTTACAGTTTAGTGTTTCAGTCGGTTGTGATATAATTGTATTATTTGAAGTGTAGAAAAAAGTTTGGTGCATATCTACTGCGGAAAACAATCAAGAAATATAATGGTGCGGTACGAAATGATTTTGCCGCCAAGGCTGTTTTTTGTTCGAGCGTCGCTGCTACTTTTCTTAGTTCTTCATAATGTAAGTGCATACTCTGTGAAAATTACTATACATGCAAGCGAGATAAGTCGCTTCACGAGACAATGTTTTACCGAGGTAGAAAAAATCCTATATAAAAAAAACACTGTGTTTTGTTTGAGGACTTGAATTAATGATAGAGTAGTATTTGGACCATGAGATCTACTTGACTGCACTAAATTATCATAATCATGACAGGGAGTTCTGATTAACGCCTCATTTATGTCAATTATAAAAAGTACTTTTGAGATAATCAGTGTCATAAAAGAAGAAGAAGAAGAAGAAAAAGAAGAAGAAGAATAAGAAGAAGAAGAAGAAGAATAAGAAGAAGAAGAAGAAGAAGAAGAATAAGAAGAACTATTGAGATTGGGTTTTTGATGTTTTCGATAAAAAAGATAATTTATAATATTAAGAAACATGGAAGGTAATGTTTTTTGGTTCGAACAATTGCGAATTACTTAACAACACTATCGAAACAAGTGATAACCACTATCGAAACCAACCGGAATACCTCAAATTCCCTGTTTTTATGTATTGCTAAATTCATACTCAGACAGTCTTTGAACAATTAAACGAATGAATGAATGATTGACTATTTGTCTATCAAATTTTTATCAATACAGGGTTTTTCGTGTGTATTTTTCGGTTGCATTCCGAGGATTTTTAGACTCTTACAAAATTTTGGATTTTTTGTTGGTTTTCAATTTGTTGAAAATGGTCCGATGATTGATTGAGTGTTGGTATTGATATTGATATTTTTTCGTCTTTTGTTTCAAAAATGCTAATATTCCCATCTCAATAAATCGAGGAAGAGAATGAAAAGTATATTGAAAATGGTCAATTTATTGTGAGACAAAAAAGAAATAATAATGAATAATCAGGAAGCTAATAAAAACCTGAAAAAAGGATCTGTTTTTGTAAACACTTGAGACTTCAAAACAAATAAAATAATATAAAAATAAATAAAAATAGATTAAATATTTTTCATAATTTAAATGTGTTTCACTGTAGGTAACCTCGCAAAATTATGAAGGAAGACGTTTGAAGCCTTGTGAGCTTGAATCACTGCTAAGAGATTTGACTTATCCCGAAGAAGGGTACGAAATGCACGCTGTAGCACTTCGTAACCAGTTGAGACATATTTTGGAGCATGATCCGTCTGATCGCGAAAATTATCAAAATCTCGAGGACAGTTCCGAAGCCACCCGTGGGCCATACGAAGACAAACGATCTTATCGTGCACTTTTGCGTGATGGTGCCGTATTCGGAAAGCGAAACGTGGGCGCGCTTGCTCGTGCGGGATTATTGCGAAACCAACCGGAATACCTCAAACGTAGCTTGGCAACACTCGCCAAGAATGGACAGCTACCATCACGTGACACAGAGTCTGAGGATACTACGCCTGATGGTGAATGGAATGAGGATAAGCGAAATGTAGCTTCTGCGTTGCAATCAGGTTACATGCTAAATGGCAAACGCAACATTGCTTCCCTGGCCAGAAAGTATGAACTGCCTGGTAAACGAAACATTCAATCACTACTACGCACAGGAATGCTTCCTTCTATAGCTCCGAAACGAAACATACAGTCACTTGCACGGGAAAATGTGCTCACCGGTTACGGAAGTATCTATAAGCGGAATATTCAGACATTGGTACGCGATTGGAGTTTACCGAAGCAGCATAATAAACTATCAGAAAGTAGTGGCTCAACAAGTGACAATGGTGAGTACTGGTGTAAAATAGGTACTGTAATATTTAGCAATGGGGCCTTTTTTATTATGAGTACAATCGCAATGGTAATCGAGTTTGCTACAATTTGATAATAATAATCATGACAATGATTGGTAACGGGGTCATGATGTTAAATAAATTCTTTATTCATTAACAGAGAAACGAAACATTCAATCATTGAAGAATGCGCAGGGACGTAAAAAAAGGTCTTTGTACTACGATGAAATGGAGGAGAGCAGTCCTGAAGTTTTGGAACCTGTTTTCCAAACGGCTCCGCTTGACTACGAGGAGCTTATGGACGCAATGGTGCAAACATATCCTTTACATAATACCGACAATCATCTCGAAGAAAAACGTTTCCTTGGTAAGTGTTTACTAGTGTTGTTTTTATTTTGTCTTTTTTTTTAGCCGAAAAGTGTAAAAACAACTTGAGAATGGGCTAGGGTCTGACATTATGTAGGAAAATTAACAACGGCAATGTGTTAGTGATAACACATAAAGTGAAAAGCTTCCGGACTGTATATGAACGAGTATACTAGTATACTAGTATTCTATACTTCTCAGTATATTGATTTGAAGGAATCTATAAAAACAAGTATACATTTTTATTAAATAGTTACTATCCAACAATGCATTAAAACAAAGATTGGTTAGTGAAGGTTGTAATGTATGTTTGGGAAATGTTTATAAAGCGTCGGAATAAAACTGGTGGTTTAATCAATTTTCTGGTCAATACAGGCCTCAGAAGAAGCGACGACACCACCAATTATGAAGATGATAGAACGGACACGGATCTGCCATTGCGAAGCAAGCCATTCGTAAAGCGTCACATTGCCTCGATTGTGCGCTCGGGCTGGACTCCATCGTTCCGGCCGTCGCGTGGAAATCGCTTCAGTCGGGCCGGCAGGGCGAGGTCTCACATAGTAGGAAGTTGAAACGATTCATTGTTCGTAGATGTTTAATCAAAGGAATGAACTGGATGATGGTCATGATGATGTTTGATTCTGTATGCGTAAAATTACCCTCCTTGTCCTGAAAATCCTTGCTGGAAAGAATGTTACTCATGCTTCCCAATGTGCCCTATATCTAGAGGAGTCATATTGAAACCCTTGTTATGAGTGTTTTCTTAGACACCTTTTGGTCATCTTCGCAAGTTAAGCGTATAGTTCTATCTATTATCTGATGTATAGTCAGTCCTTCAGACGCTCCTTCATTGTTGAATGTGAAATTGGATTAGCTAGTACACTTTCAAAAGCCTCGTGAATGCAAACCATACTTGGCTATTTCCTGTATATTGCTGAATGTTTATATTTTTCAATACCTCAATACTGCCGTCACTACTAATTATTACTCTCTTGAAATTTAATGAAACACGATGTGTTTGGGTTCTATAGTTGCTCTTAATTATCTGAGATTGCGGTCAATTTTTAGTGCCATCAGTTGTTGGTTAAAAATCTTGGCGAATTTAAGGTTCTTTACTGAAAATCTACTTGTTTTTCTAAAGAAGCCCTCTCAAACACCCAATTGATTAATAAATAGCTGCATCGATTATAACTTTGCCAGACTGAACTGTCCAAATTTATATGCAACCTATGCTGGATACAACATTTTGATTATGTTTACGTTTGAATCCTCAAATGAATAATAATGTACATTCGTCTTAATAAGGTGTAAATTTACCCTTTCCCAGTTTTAGTAACGATACACACACACTGTCACGAAAACCAATAAAATAAACATTCGTTACATTAGCCTCATTGCTTAAAAATTATGTTATCGAAGACACGTTTGGAAACATAGCTTAAAACCACCTTAACTCCTAGCCTTTCCAGGTATGGAAAGGCTAAATGATAGTGATAATTAAAAAAGATTTTTTTTTGTTGATGGTATATTTCAGCATTCTTTTTCATCAAGCTGGTTTAGGATTTTTCTTTTTAGTGATTCATAGCAAAATGCTATTGTTCAATATCACGTGCATTTATGATGCCACCACATGCTTGTGTTAACACAACTTTTTAAAATATTCCAACCTTCAAAAGAGCAATCCTTTAATCCCAGTAATTATGTATTGCTAGGTTTGGTTTTACAGTCAATTGCAAGCAAATGTATTCAGAAATATTTGACTTTAAAGACAAATTCTAACTTTTTCTCAAAAGTTTTCAACATTTTTGATCATGATATACAATTAATTAATCATTTAAATGGTTTTTTATTCTTCCTTTTTTGTGATTTGATGTATCATAAAATCACAAAATCAACGAAAATAAACCTCAGCACGACCTCGGAGCAGGTGATCAGCGTTTTCACTTAAATTACGATTTCATAGTTTATTACGTTATTCCTTAACATGGATGACAGAGAATAGTATATGATTAACAATACGTTCGGTGTTTATGAGTGTATATTTAATTCACGAATATTTCTTTCAAATTTTAGATATATGCATGACGCTTGTAATTATTAGTTTAAATTTCCCAACAAATACATTTTCAAGCTACAGTGCTGTGTTACCCAGTAATAGTGTAATTATGTTAAATTGTTAATATAAAAAACGCATAAACTATAGCTTCTAAAATAAGTATGTATCTGCTATATCAGGAATATGTTTTATTATACGGAAGATGTTCAATTGCATGCGGTATATTTTTTTTTAGTAGTATGGTTAGAACTAAAACCTTTGTGTACATCCCTGTGATATGAAATAGACACTAGCTTCATAATGTTGTAACGTTTCCACTATACAGTTGATAGTATTTGTATCCCTAAATTTGTTTAACATAGAGTAACTGGAAACTCTACTGACAAACCAATATGGTGCTCCGTTTGTGTTTATTTATTTTTATCTTGTAAAACTGAAATAGGGCGAATATTACTCCCGACCCGAGCCACTACGACAACCAACCAGCGGCGTATGTAGACAATGCATACATGGATTCAGAGGTACCACTAGTTGGGGAGCTTCAGGGCTACAGTTCACGTGGGGTGCCGCACCGCCTAGAGTTGCCGCGTTACACTGGCGAGGCCTTCGCCAGCCACCCGTACGTGCACGACGAGTTCAGTGAGCGCGTAAATCCGTTCTACACGGATGATGAATATCGCTGTGCCAATCGTCTCCGTAAACTGCTATATTATCTGAAAAAGCAGTATTATCTTGACAATAAGTATATTCAAGCAACGTATGGAAGAAATTTAGGTTACTATCAATAAAAGTATTATAACTTTTATAATTTCAACACTAAAAAACACGCACACAATTTCGTGTTGCCAAAAGTATTCGAAAGCTTCGGTAGTCTTCCTTTTCGTTTTAAGACAACATAATTCATCTGTTATTAAATTTTAAAAAAATGTTCAATTTGCATTAAAGTCTAGCTCCCTGTAATTTTCAGTTTTGAAATTATCCAATGTAATGGAAAATCTTGCCTTTATGTGTGAGTAAATGGTTGAGTTAGAGACTAGTGTAATCCAACTTTTGTTTCAACGGCTTTTAACTGAATCTCACATAAGGTATAACAAGAATTTGGATCCAAATTTACTGAGGCAACAAAATATCTTACTCTTTCATATCCCTTTGCTCATATCAACCCCATACAATGGTTAATAATGTAATACAAATGGTAGTGAAGGACTTTAAACAATATTAAACTGTATAAGAAATTGGAATGGAACATTTTATTGTATAATCTACATTTTGTGGTACTTAAAATGTTTACTATAAGAACTTGAATAATAGATAAGACAAACAAACCATACTGGCTCTTTGAACAAGATGGAATAGTGCATAGACCTATAGCGTATTACAAGAACTTTTGCAGCAACATCTGAGAAACAAACTGAGAACAATAGAACTGAAAAGCTATCATATGGAAAATGTTATCTTTTCACGATGTGAGATTCGTGTGCAGTTGAATGGAATTCTAATGAAATGACAGACTCTTGAGCGGAGGTCAAAGAAAGGGTATAAAAAGTTCAATTACTTGTGAATCAAACAACATACCAATACCGTACATGGTTTCAATGTTGTATTTGGTGAACCTCTACTCAATGGAATGTAAGTTTGTGGCGTGTGTCGAACAAAACTAAATAGCAGAATCCTATAAACATACCACAACGGGAAACGGTAATTGTGTGTTTAAAAAGTAAAAGGATTTGGTAATTTTGTTATTTAGAAGTTTTGACAACTGCTAACAGTGGCTGCTGAACATTTCGCTCAGGTCTATGAGCTAGAAGAATCTTATGCCTAAACAGATGAAATAGAAGACAATTTCTGGATGTTCTGCTCGTATTGAAATGATAATTATTCATTTGTGGTAATTCTTTGTTACAAATTTCTCTATATGTTTGGTATTGTATAAAAGTTGCATTATTAAAATAATAATTTGTGAAAATTACATGTTTTGCCGTTATTGCCTTGCATACAATGTTGTTTAATAGTTTCACGTTTGAAAATTTGTATCTTTATAACATATTATGGAAGTAAATACGAGTGCTGCATATAATGTTGTGAAACTAAAATATAGAAAACAAATAGCCAGGAAAAGTGCTCCAAAGTGAAATCAAAGCGACAATAATCACAGTAAGCATGTGTTCGAAAGCTTTAACAAGCTTTATTTAAACTGATGGAAATAATAACTGAAACAAGAATTTTAGATAGCTTTGCCAGAAAATATACTGTCTATATAAGTTTTAACACACCATCAAAGGATGTTACAGACTACTGGAAAACATAAAGTTTTATAAAGCAGAAGAAAATATCGTACATGCGAATGTATGTCTTAAAGTTAGCTGAAACATATACTTTTATAATTGTATTTATATTTATTATATTTATATTCTATTTATATTATATTTATATTCTTTATCAATCCATAGCAGCAGTCGCCAAAGTATTGAAAAATTAATTTGTATCAATATCATTATTTCTATAATGATCTTTTCAACTTTCTTCTTTTCAACAAAAATATCAACGATTGTAGATCGGAAAATATAAAGCCAACACATTAATAAGGATTTAAGACAATACTGAAGGCTGAAAGTAATTCAATGTTGGTTGGTGTGTAATATGAGTAAACTGATGTGTACTATACCAATGAAAGACAATAAATAAACAACAATATATTAATGACAAATAATAACGAAAAAGGTGAAAGTGAGCTAAGAAAATTTCCAAACAACTAGTATTAAAATTGAATGCAGTGCAAACAAGACAATAATATTTAAAAAAAAAAAACACTAAAAAACGCATGCACAAATCCATGCAAATATGTTAGTGTTTCATACATTGTTTATACTTGTATGTCAAGCCCCAAAAACCTCTGTATGCTGCTTATTCGTAAAGCTCTCAATTAACACAAATGGGTTGAAGGTAAACAATTTCATGTATCAGCATAAGCGGTGAGATTAAAGTATTAGATACAAATAAAAGTAAACAACGGACCTTTCTCTAAGCTAACCCAGCAATGTTTAACATTGGTTTGTCAACAAGATATTCAAAAGAAGGTGTTGATTGTGTTAGACAGTTGAACAGTGAAGAACATAATGCGCTTTGAAGGCTAACAAATGATTAACAAGGGCTGAACAGTTATCTGAAGACATGAACAATATATTATCACCACAAATATTCTTATACATATATACACATTATATACATAAAGTCAAATCAAAATCGAATATATTTATTAAATTCTTTCTTCCTAATTATATGTGCTAAGTAAAATCCAGATAAGGAACATGATCAAAACCTATGTAAGAAAAAATAAAATCAAGGAATAAAAGTGCATGAAAGCAGAGACAATTACGTGTCCACATCTATTTACGAATGTATTCAGTTTTTTAATAATGTGTGAAAGCAGGTTTGTATAATTGTATCAAACAGGTGCTGCAATAACTTTATGTGTGTATGGCACGGATATTGTTGTAACGTTCGGCAATGTTGTCGGGGAGGCAGTCGATAAAAGTGGAAAAATCCCATCAGTTACCTCGAATTCGTTTAATCCGTGTGTTCCCCATACTGGTTTGCGATTTGAAGGTAAAGTATCATCATCTTCAGCACTGTAATATTTTGGCAAGCTGGGTGGCATTGCAGGCTCATTCGATTTTCCCAGCAATATTGTAGGTGCTTTGTTGGCGCCGTTACCTCCTATCCAATCGAACATAGATGGGTTATTGTTACCAGAGCTGCTGACAATGCTGAATACACGATTGTTGTTGTTTTCTCCGGGAAAATTAATCGTGATATCACTGCCATTAGCAACCAATACCAGCACAGGAGAGCAATTGGTTTCCTGAAACTGAACCGAAATAAAAATGAAACAATTGACTCGTTAGTGTTTTAATTATTACCAAGCCTTCGAAAATAATTAATGTCTTTTAGTAATTTTAGTTATTTAGAAAACTAAATTAGTCTTTTCGAATATTACCAAACCAGCACAGTAACATAATGTAAAATATGATAAAAAATGAAGCCGCCAACGTAACATCTTTTGTTTTAATAAACTGTTTGACTTTTATGTTGAAAAAATTCTGACGGTTCTGACAAATTCACTCTTTATTCTGCTTTCATTTATTATTTTACACCCTATAAACTCAAACTCAACGATGCTATGCCTTAGAAGACGGGCCTAGTACTGGATAAACGATGTACAAGTTCACGAGATAAAGAATAGCAGAGTGTGTATCAGTGTAACGGTGAAGATTTCGCTACCTTGATCTAGGAACAGAGCTCCGACAAAGAGTGAGTAAACTAGTAATGCAAACACAAGTAATAGGCAAATGCATAGAAACGCTTCTGGTACACATACGTAATCCGCGGCCTTGAAGATAATATGGCTTGTATTGCAGGAAGCAGTCTGAAAGTTTTACGTTTTAACTTTCTCCGAATAGACACACTAAAATTTGTTTTAGCTAATTTTGTTGCGATTTCTAAATGCTAAATAGCAATTGCAGAAAGTCTGGTCTTATGTAGTTCAGTCATTTAAGATGCTCTACCATGTACATGTAGGCATTATGAATAGT